>DWEJ01001643.1:0-12658 GCA_018245835.1 Mysoria sejanus stolli | reverse complement strand
GTAATGCTTTATTTCATAAAATACTATCTTTCTGTAACGATCCCCTATCTGAACTTTATAGTGTGACAACTTTCATACTCTTCGGTTCGCCCACCGTTCGTTTGCAGTAAAATCGCCGCACGCACACATGGAAAAGTTTTTCAATATTTACTTTCTTTCAAACAGTGCAAAGAGAAATTATAGTGGAGGTGCGTTCATTTTTAAATTGGAAGATCTCCACCTACATAATATACATACCTTTATTATAGAAATGGTTTGGAAATGTTTATAATAATTTCTATTGCGTTGCGTGCTTGATAGAGTTGATCTTAGTGTAGGCACTATCGTTATTACCCTTATCATCATCAGCCTCAGTCCATTGCTGGGCGTAGGCCTTCTCTGATGTGTTTATGCTTGTAATCCCCACGCTGGACATGCGGACTGGGAATCGCCGAGGACAGCTTCCTGCACCGCCTACGCGCCTACGTCCGTCGATGGCGTATAGACTGTGCTGTACATATACCTTAGATTGTAGAACCTCGACTGTTTTTTAGCGGGATACATTGCGGACAGATGCCATCGACTCCTAAGATGAAGTTCAGAATTTACACCCTCTTACACCTTCTTATATGTATCAATTCTATATTAGAATTGTTTCTTCCCATTTTTGCCGTTGATCGTATAGAAATGATACGTATATCCTATTGCTGATTTATATTAATCATGTGTTTGTAGCAAAAAGTATTCAAACTGACATAACGTTTTCAATTAGCCAACGTTATAGAATCAGAAGCATTGTCATATACTAAGTTTAGTGAAACACATATAGTAATAAAATAATGATAGGTGACTCGTTGGTAAAAAACTTGCAAGCTCGAGAGATCATGATTTCATTTCCAGGGTCGGGACCCATTAGTTTTTGATAAACTCAAAGTTTCTAGATGAAATGTCTATTAGTGACTCACCAACTATTCTATGTTCCCCATTCTAGATAGTTGATAAAGAACACTATGTCTATAATGATATCACCTATGTAACCATACACGACAGGCGGACCACCGCTTGCACCAGCACCGTGTCGAAATGCGAGGAAACTTCCTCAATGTAATAGTACGCATGCATAGAAAGTGCATGATTTGAAACATATGGCGAGGGTGACATAGAAAGTGGTCATTTTCTGCATGCATAATGGTAGATGACAAGCTGTTTCGTTTTAACTCAGAATAGCGTAACAATTGGCATTCCATGGTGAGATAACTCTTATGATTATTGTTGTTTTTATAGAACGTATATCAGAAACCATTACGATATCAACCCTTCTATCATTCCACTGTTGGAACATGGGTCTCAAAACGAGAGGGTTAAGGCCATAGTCTGCCACGCTGGCCAAGTGCGGGTTGGTAGACTTCACACACCATTTGTTACCTGTATTTTTCTGAAGAGTCCAGAGCAATTCTTGTTCAATCTCTAGTGAGTTGTAATGGCTTTTGAGCGTTATTAAAAACGTTTGCGTAAAAGTAGAAGTCTATCTTTCTTATGGGATAACATAAATTATAACAAACAATTATATCTTATTTGTTTAAAAAAATAGCTCTAACCAGCTTTTCAATTTACGTGAGTGTTATCGAGATATTTCAATCAAAATCTTGTAGGATACTGCGGGCTAGGGTTCCAACAGGACAGATTACAATCAAAATTCGAGTGCTATCGGAACGGGTTAGGTGTTAGGCTCACGTTTAAACGAAATAGAGTTGCGTCAGCTACAAAATGATATTGTTCACTATTTTCTTGTGGTTTCATCATCATCACATAAAGATGAATACATATACAAAACGCTAACGTCACATAAAAGGAAACATAAATAATGAACCTGTCCCATGAATAAGCCGCCGTTTAATATACGGGGCTCACACGATTGTGTCAACATTACTTGCTGGCAATTAGTTACGCAGCTTAATTTGGGACTGCGACATTAGAAACTAGAGGTTCGGTATTAAATTATGTAATATGTTACATATTATGCGTATTATACATACATATTTTATCAGCTTAGGAGGTATTATTAGCCGACGTACGTAGCCTTCCGTATCTTGACCAGATAGATCAGAAACTGGCAGATGGGGGAGGCAGAACTGCCTAAAAACGGTGTGCCTTTGTAAAGGAAGCCATGAATGTTCAGTAAGGTAAGATATGTTTGAAACACAGTGCTCTCTGCATGACCCGTAAAGAAATCTGGCGTGGCGATATAATAAAATGATTAATAGTCAAACAGTTACATGGTAGATAAACAGTACGTTAAAGTTACATCACGCCTGTAATCCCCGAAGTAGTAGGCGTAAGAGAGTCGCACACTTCACGTTTTACTTGTTATACACAATAGATTTGGGAACAAAAATGTCTTTAAAACGTTATTTATATTCTCTGTCTGAATTGATTAACGAAAATTGTAAATTAAACACATTTTGTGTTAACATAAAAAATATATTACAGCTAAAGTTTTGTGCCGCTTACAAAAGTTTTTCAATTAATTTTTAATTATGCCTTCCTCAATCTTCTTACCGCAAAACTTTGGAAACTTCGTGATTCTTGTGAAACATGAGACCATAATTTTTAATATTATGCAAAATTATATGAACTTGCTTTATATAAAATTCGTATTGTAAATTATTAATATTACAGTTGAATTATAAATCCGAATTAATAAACATCATCGGTATTCGTTTAACGGAAGACGAAATCTGTATCTTTAAGAGTAAAAATATGGTTAAAAAATATGGTTAAAAAATATTGGTTTTTATCTAATTTCTTGGGTAAAAGATTGTGTCAATTTTATCATTTAACGGTAAAGTATTGTAATGTATCCTTTTACCTGGACATAACATTTTGCTTAATCTTTCTTACTGCTAACTACCTATGAGTGGACTATTATTGGCGTTCATTTGTTTAGATTCACACAACTCTGAATAGGCGAGAGCGAATAGGCATTTTGTAGGCGTGACACATCCTGCCTACATCTCGCTTTTGATATGGTGAAATAGATAAATCAGCTCTCATTACATTAAAAACCAAAGTCCACCCGTAGGCAGTATAGGTTCAAGTCGTATAGTCTACTCTGTTATAGTACTACTGTTATTTATAGACGCAAAATATTTCAAATTAACATTTTGTTGTGGAGCGAAGTGAGTTTTTATCAAACAAATAACATCCTTTGAAGTGTGTTGAAGCAAGAAAGGGTAGGTACTATACAATATGAGAATTTTACTGGTATGTTTTTTCGCTGAGTTAAAGGGCGAAGATTCTCTTGTAAATTTAATTATTATTGTTAACGTAAAAAAACGTAACATCACTCCTGTTATCTCCAAATAAGACGTCCCATCATTTTGCCGAAACCAAAACTAAAGCCGAAATTAGATTTCTTAGCCGAAATTAGACTAAACCGAACTTTCGATTGGTCAAAGTTCACATGGGCTTAGCAAAATTTCATTAGGCTCAAATGTATAACACACAGTAAGCAACATGACCCTCGCGAAAAAAACACTTCTTTGGCAGTTAGTACCTTGCATTACGTCATCACAGCGAGGTGCCTAGTTAACTTGTGCGAGTTGTAAATGAAGATTCCTTGTAGTCTTATTGATTTAATCAATGAGCGTCTGTAAATCCAAGTTTTTCAATTCTCAAACGGCCAGCGTGACAGACGATGGAATTAACCCTCTAATTCTGAGAGGAGACCCGTATCCAGCAGTACAATGATTAAAGACTTGATGATGATGTGTTTAAATTCAGTATTTCTAATAGCATACAACAAAATGTGAAATAAGATAGATCAACGTGCGTTCATGCCCTTGGTCTGATCTTGTCGTGAGATACGCGTGACGCCGTCATGCTTGCTGAATATTTATTATTTATCACATCTCGAGCTGATATTTTGTGACTTGCATCATGTAACAACGTTAAGAGATTTTTTTTCAATAAGATACATTATTTATAGTAATGGATTTAAAACTGTCCTATCTGAATTCGCTGCAGTAGTCGAGCGGTTGCTTCCTTGTTCTCTAGCTGCTCGTTTCGCTTAAAGAAAGAACGGAAAAAATTCCGTTATGGTCATTTTTACATTTGAAACGTATATCATAGAACAACTACATACGAACCAATTTAAATTATACATCCGCGTATGTTTGTATGTTTTGAAAATTTACGCAACATCCTTTTATATATTTATTTAAGTATTTCGATTTAATTCAGTTTATATTTAACATTGAAGCCTTGGCAAAGTATTCTCATTGTATTCAGCAGCAGATATTTTCCCACAGTTGAGGTACCAAAGTCTGGGTCATAAACAATATAAGTAAAATCTTTATTCAACAATAAAGACATATATTTAAATTTTCATTCTTATCGATATCGTATAGATACAGAAACAATAATAACAGAGACACCAGACGCAAAGACCAAAATCTCACCATCTTACTCTGAGCCAACTTAGGAGGGATACTTATTTATTTACTACTTAATCTAAAATTTTTAGACTACCTGGAATTCCTTTAAGTGTAACTCGTACTGATACCGAATTATAACCGGGCTGAGTAATTAACATACCCATTGAAATACAGACAGGATAAATGTTGCCTTACCACTTACTTACTTACTGCCTACCCCGTAAGGAACCTGACGTGAAGATATGTATGTATGTATGTACCACTTACCTATATTAACTAAACCGAAGACCTTTACCCAACTGTATTATTAGATTGTTTGTTACTGATCTATATCTATGTATTTTAGGGATATGGTTGCTTCGATATGACCACTACGAAAAGTAGGGACAGTTGAGGAGGAATTTACCCGAGACGTAAGCACACGTTGTCAGTCTGTGGATAGTTATTTAACGTGACCCCGCAGATCAATTAGCACTGATTTGTAATGAGAGTTTTGTTACGAGATAAGTGCAAGTGGCGTGACATATTATGTATTTAAACTGATCATCATCAAGCGACCTTCAGTCGTCATTAAGAGATCGCAAGAGCTGTATGGCTCTCAACACATAACCGACTCTGTTCAGGGTTGTTTTTATTTTAATATTTAATATAACATGAATTAAATCGCTCTGCGATATTTTCATACTACAAATACTTTTTATAGAATATTATTGCATTTTTTTATTCTGTGATAAATTGCTCTCGGTGTAATTTTAAAAATGGAATTTATTTCGCGCAAAGCAAAGTCAAATAACAATATTGACGCACGTCAAATGAATGGCGCGGCTGACGTACGCAATCTCAAGCATAAGCGGTGAGTTTCGTGTTAAAATACATATGTATTTTGTCTCATTTACATAAATAATATTAAAATTTAAATAACAGTTGTTCATCAAATATAAAAATATTTCCTCTATCTCCATGAACAGGACGTAAAACATCAGTTTCCTGTGCGTTACAAAATAAATAATCAGCATGATCTATGAAATTTTGTTCACATTAATATTATAGTACGAAAAGAGTAATGTGGGCATTCAATAGATAATAGAAACCGGTTTAATGATATCTTGATTCGATTTGTTATTAAAGATAAAGAGAAATTTTGTGTTTTTTTTATTTTATTATTGCAGTTTTTTGTTTTTTTTATTATATTATTTGTTACGTTGTAGGCGTGCTGGAAGCCGTTGCTACTACCATATTTAACGCCAAGATTAATTGGTAATTCTTATGAATAATATATTGTTCTCAGTAGTGTAAAAGTAAAGAAAATATCTAGAGAATAATAGTACATTATTATATACTTTCTTTGAATTTTGGTATTTAATATTTTAATGAATGTAGCTAATATTAAAAAGCATATACCTATATTACAAGCTTCACTAGTACTAAATCTATTTTCATTAGTAATAAACAATTTAAAAAAAAAGGGAACACGGAAAAGCTAGATGACGTAACCGGATCCATCGTATTAAAATATACAAGGCCAGATTATCATAGAAAACATGCGTTAAAAAAATCTTCAGGTAGAATAGATTTCGCATGTTAAGAATTGTTAATTGCAAATTATAAATTTTAAATTGAAGATTTGGAAAATGGGTTAAATAAGGCTACCGCTTGTTTACAAGTTTATTGTCCGTGTATAATTATTTCAGTACTTCCAATGTGGCGTTAACAATAATAAGTTATCTATATAACTATTTCTATAATATAACGCGTAATTTCTGCCTCGGAGGACCAAATTAGAATGTCTCATGCTGTAGGTGCACACCCATTCCTCTCTTCCACCTTTAAATCAGAGCACAACAATACAAGCATACACTTAAGTATATATTTTTTAATGTTCCGTAACGGTGTGCACTACAGATCATACTGACTGTACATAGTATTATTTTATCTGTATAGCGACGGTACTTCGTAGTCGCATAAGATTTTGTGTACAATCTAAGTGATATTTATCTAATATGAGAATATTGTAAATTAGTACAGTGGAAATGTCAAATGAGCACGCGTATCAGTTGAAAATTTAATTTCATTTTCAGATAAGTATGGATTGTAGCTGCGCACCCAGTCATTGTCCCGTGAGAGCTGTACTCTCGCGTAGGTACGCCGTAGAGCGCCCCTAGAGCGCCCTAGAGCGTAGACCGCGTAGCGTCTAGGTCTCGCTCCAGATATAAAAAAATTACATATATAAAAAAGTTACATCGGTTCACTAGTATAACGGTGACCAATCCATACTTGTTTGAATTACTTTAAAATTAGAAGGTTAAATAATTTCAGTATTGTACTCGTATGTACATAATAATATGTTAGGAGATTTTAATTAAATTTGTTTATTTCAATTTTATTTTTAAGTGTATAATCAATAGTGATTTTATTTTTATGTACATTGTTCAGACAATAGCTACTTAGAAAATTGGCGCTTTACGTATTGCATTAATTGCCTCTTGCATTGTAATTAATTACTTAAAGAAATTGTAATGCTTGGTGTTAATTATTTCTTAAAGAGTGTAAAAATGAAAACAAGAGTGAATATACATACATAATAGGATGCAGAAGAAAGCCTAACTTTTCAGGTCATTCACCTTGTACTATAGAATTTATAATATGTAGGTATTGTGATATTTAAGTTACTGGCAAACCACTGACAGGCAGGTCCATGACCTGTTAAATAGCACATTATTGCAGTAAGTGATATGAAATGAAATCAGTTCACCGCAGCTCTTATTTTTCACCCCTTGTATTCGTAACGATAATAGATAGCATCGAAGAGGTCAACGCCATCTGTTATCATACGGCCGCAACCGCTGCGCGCGGTTCGTATCTATGTCTGCGCTGAAAAATTTTCCTGTTTTCCCAGGAGCGAGACCGCGATGAGCCCAGCGCCCCCCTCGCAGCGCGACATAAGTAGCGCATCACTGGCCGTCGCTAAACAGTCGCTCGCTGCCAGTGGACGGAAGAGTGCGTATGATATGGAGCGCGATCGCATCGGAATGTGGGGCCACGGGGACGGGACGTCCAACAGCCGTCTCTCGGGACTCGACCGCCTCAAGCATCCCGGTCTCAACAAGGTTAGTGTGAACATTCGATTGATTCTGCATCATGACCGCACGTAATTCGGTTAGGTCATGGTTGTACAACTCGCCGCCCGGAAGTGCACATTGTTACCGCAAATCGTGTCATCTGAACACACTGCGAACTATTCTAAACGCACAATATGATATTCCTCTGTGATTCTTTAATTCAATGTAGGTCGTGCATTTAGATACAAATGTACTTAAAGTCGAGTCGAAGTTCACGGAAGACGAATTGACGTTGGTGTCAAAAAACTTTTTTCACACGAATTTTCGACACCGGTTTGTTTATATCGTGTTCTAAAGTCCTCCTCTGTCGTGATAATTACATTTCAGGGCTACTCGAATAAAAATAAATAACTACCCATATTTTTTTATTTAACATATAGTTTAAAATAAGTCAGCTAAAATATAACTTGTATTATATGTTTCGGTTGATAAAACCGAGATAATAACTAATATTTCTGTGTCTTTGTATATTGCAATCTAGCGGACGATATCCTGTCTAATACTAGTATGTACTAACATTAAGTAATAAAGTAGGTCTGAGTCGGTAAATCGATAAGTCTGTGTGGTTCTTGTTACTCACCCTTTGACGAGTGGCCGTGGGTTTGTGTATTGTCTCATGCAAAACAGGGGTCCAAAGAGGGCTCTAGTCGAGAGAGAGAGTAAACATTTATCGAAAATCATCAATAAAATTTTTTAGCTAGTGAATTACAATTGTATCTCATTTAATTTTATAAAATTTATTTTTACGTAAATAGGAAAATATCAATCTTCAACTGTCTTTGCACATACGAATAGAAATAATATTGATAACATTCAGAACGTTTGATGTTTTTTTTTCTAATATTCTGCTAACCATTACTCGTAAAATAAATAATAAATATATGGGAATTTAATATTTATATAAAAAACTGTAATTGAAAATACCATTTAATATAAGATTTCTTTTCTAAAACGTGCAAAGCTAGCGATATTGCTGTATTCAGCAAAAATTTATCATTAAAGTATTCTATTTTATTTATACTGTGAACTTGGTATTAATTGAAACATGGGGACATTTTTGAGGTGGTTAGAATATTTTATTAACGACTTAAAACAATATTGTAAATGCTAACAAGAAATGAATAACTCATACAATATGAAGATGATTGAATTCTATAATAAGTGTAAGTTTTCAGTAATTTTGTTTTAGTACGATTGTTCCTAAATAAATGAGAATGACATATTAACTTTTGTGAGGAAGGATCCACATTTAAAAATATTTTTAAATTCAATTTAAATAATATATTATTTACGTAGAACAATATTTAATTAGAAATGTACAATCATTTCTAAATAAAAAAGATACATATTTATCACAATTTAGAATATTAAATTAATTAATATTTAACCAAATCATTAATATTTTATCAAATCGTGACATCGTCCACTCTTTAAGATACGAATATTTCAGAACAATCAGCCCATGACACTATGATAAATCCATAATATGAGCGCCACACTGCGAAAAAAATTGGTACGAACATCAGCAGTTGTTCAAACGGTACTAGCCAGTACTAGGAAATCTAAATACAGATACTTATATATACATATGTATGTATATATTTTAAGCTGATGACGCGTATCAGTAGGTACGCAATAATTTGTGAAATTAATGGCCATACTAACGTATCTGCTTTGATACAAAATTATACATACAATTTACAATTTTACAAACGTAACATGGAATCATTTTCTTTTAGTCACTCTGCATTCACGTGTACTGCCACAGTTAAAAACCTGTTATAACCGATTCTTTTAGACAAAGTCTGATGATGTACTTGTGTGAAGAGCGTTATTAATGAGAGTTATTAGGAGAAGCACCTAATGGGGATATTCGGCGTTCGGTGCTCTGCGCCTACCCCATGATGTGCCTGGCATGAGGATGTCATATGATAATAATAAAACAAAATCATTCCAATATACTTCCTTGTAGTACGTAGTATTGTTTACGCGGAAAATGTACCTTCTCAATATCACATTGCACGTCATATATTGCGGTAATGGACGCGCATAAAATTTTATATAAGAGCATTGTCAAGAGGTTCCCCAGAGCTACATAAAGTTTTCCTTCTTGGAATAAGTATTAGACCTCATAGAATTTGTGTTTTAGACTATACCTTTTTGACATTCCTATCCGAAATTTCAACCAAAAAAAATTATAAAGACAAGAATGATAGTGCGATGATTCGTCAGTACGTTGACGTCATTGAAGTGATAAATACATATGTTACTACAAATATACACTTAATTACTCTTACTATATAGGTGTTCCGTCAATTCTAATCTAATCTGAATCGATTCTAATATAGATATATTAAATTAAACTGATTTCTGGGATGCTTGATATAACTCTATACAAGTATACTTTGCAAGTTTTCACGTAGGGTCTGCGCTCCTGATTAGTACATACATAATACAAATACAAAATACAAAAATGTTTTATTGATTTGTAAGTTTCAAGTAGGTACATGACACAACATCCCTCATGTATTTCGCCGAACAGGTCGGGTACAGAGTGGACTACTCCCATGTTTCACCGAGTTTGTTATATGTCCCATGGAATAAACGGTGAGCCCATTGATTTCTTCTGCTATTGCCTTTCCTTATTATTGTTCCTTCGACGCCATTTTGGCTTCCAGTTTGCCTCCAGACTGCTTTTTCCGAGAGCTATGAACTTTGTCATCTGTCTAAGGTAATACACACTCCGACCTACTGCTAGTACAAGTCGTGAATCTGTAAATTGCATTAAATGTATTGATTTAGATATTTGGATTTATGATTGGACTCCCTCGTTGATCGTGTTGGTTACAAGTACGACTGTCGATAGGGAGGTCCCGGGTTCGATTGCCGGGTCGAACATTACAAAATTTTCTAATTTAGATTTTCTAGTAGTGGTTCGGAGTCAGGATATGTGCCCGATACATGGCAATAGGCTCACCACCTATTTCATAGTGGGATGTAAACGTAACCGGTGAAACGAATTACGATACAAAAAAAGATGATTATTTCTGCAATTCCTTTTACGCTAAAATTAATATGTCGTCATGCCAGGTTCATACAGTAAGCAAAAACTACAGAGTGCTAAACTATTCTGTATTATATTATTATCTAACGATAACATATTATTATTTTAATTGTAGCTTATTCCTCAAAGTAACCGTTAAAAGTGTCTATAAGTAGCTCATTTCAAAAATATATCAAGCAGATTAGTAACAAAATCCCAGTGAAAGCATAAAGTTGCGCGAAAAAGCAAATTTCAAAATACTTTGAAACGTAGCATTGAAATTTAAATTCTTGTATAATTTTTCTTAGAAACTCTGAGAAAATATAAAATATTGCTACGTTGAAATCCGGAAGCAGAACTAAAATTGTTGTAAATTTCATACATCTAAATTTGTTTATAACTTTCCTCAGACATTGCGAGCAAGTTTTGAAGAATTGAAATAATTTTAGAGCTTTAAAGTATACCGGGATTGAAATATTTATATCAGTTCCGTTTCAATAACTAAACGTTGTTTATAGTTTTTTAAAATTAAACGTTTACTTTTTTATATGAAAATACTGTTTGTCAGTAGAAACGTCAATCTATACAATTAAGGATTACTTCGGGGACAAAAATTAACATTATAGTATTAACATTATTATTCAATGCCTTTTTTTCTAACATGTTTAAGATAATTTAGAGTAATTTATTTAATATAATTATCATTTGTAATTGGTCGTGTGACTGACTCATTGGAGGTGTTGGATGTAAGCATAGGCAGACCAGAGTTCCTGTCACCAGGGCACAGTCAGATATTTCTAATTTATAAGTTATGAGTCTAAAAATCTGCTCGGTGTAGACTAACCACGCAAATGTGTAAGTTACTGACAGTGGGCTTTAAGAGTCCATGTTACTACTAAAGATTTTAACTAAAAATTCTAAATAGAAAAATCCAATATTACTTGAGACTGGATTTGAACTCAAGAAGACCACTTGGTCGTCAATCGTACTAGCAACCACTCAAGAAACGAGGTAGCTAAGACTATATGCAATCAAGCCGGAAACTTATAAACGGAACTTTATAAACTGCATTATTAGAACACACACGAACAAAAAAAAGTTTTCTAAAAATTATTTCTTACCATTTATGTATACTAAAATAATATTCAGATTCAATGTAAATAAAAAATATACGAATACGGCGAATATCAATCATACTTTTAAATGATAATTTCATTTCTCTATATAACAATTGACCGTATCCCTCTATGGAAGTATTAGGAATTCTCCTTCCCTTTTATAACAATACACTTCGCGATACACGCAATGTTTGTTATTTTGTTACCATCGACCGTTTATTGACATTTTCTTTTGAAGAAATATGACAGGGAAGCATAGAGACATCTGATGCGTTTGCTTAATTATTATAAACGGTATAAGAATAGTTCAAAATAGATTACAATTTAGTTTTAAGAAGCCAGTAGCAAATGGTTGTTTTTGTGATTTTATAAGTAGTGAAGTATTAAGCACAGTATATTATCATAAACGTAATAAAAATACTATGCATTAAAATTACTTTTTTGAAAAAAGACCCGTGTTTGACAGAATAATGATGTAGGGGTTGGAACAATTAAACTATATATCTTTGTTCTAATCATAAGGATTATTTATGTTAGTACAGGAATAGTTTAATCCAATTAGTCATATCACGCACTTATACAAAAGATGCGATTTTGGGAAAAATTAATTAGACCAAGTCATGTGCAAAACTTTGAATTTTATTAATAGTTCGTCGCTTATATATTCTAATCATAAAGAAAGAAACTAGTAGTTAAACGTATTTTTTATATTATATAAAAATAAATTTTAGCTTTCGGTGTTAAATTGTCACATTTGCATTACCATTTACTTTTTCTAAATTAGAACTGACAGTCACTTGTGTAAAAAGAAATCATTCAATGAATTAGAAGTAATCAGTCAAACGAAATGAACCAAGAACGGATCCAGCCTTGGCACCAGGGGGGGTCACATTTTAGATGCGTTCATTCCCCGACAATGTATTTGATATTAAAGTTATTATTATATTAGTTAAGTACTACCTA
>DWEJ01001642.1:0-12658 GCA_018245835.1 Mysoria sejanus stolli | reverse complement strand
GGGAATCGAACCCAGGACCTCCCGATCTGCAGTCGCACTTGCAACCACACGACCAACGAGGCAGTCTATAAATATATACTTAAATATTTTTTTAAACCCAGACAAAACCAATACTTGTGCTCATCACCCAAATATTTATTATGGGTGGGAATCGAACCTACAACCCCCGGCGCAACGGTCAGGTTTACTAACCTCTGCACCAACGGGCCAGTCAAAGTAGTATTTATTAATAGGTAAAAAACAAAATAAAACCATATTTTAATTGTTATTTATTATTTCAAATACAATCTTATATCAACATGAAATAAATAAAATTTATTATAATATATTTATGTATAATGGCATGTTCTAAAGGGTATTATTATAAGTTTTATATAAAACCGACTTTTTATCTCCGGTTAGAATAATTATGATAACTTAAATAATCTTTGGCATTACATTAACATCTAGAATACTGAAATATACAATAATAGTTCAATATTAAAACTTTTTAATAGCATGAGAAAAATGTACGTAACAATTTAAGACGGGTGATTCACTTACGAACGGAACATTCCTCTCCTCAATACCTCAATGGATCAAAGCATAAGATTATTTGTAACTTAAGGAAGCATACAGGTAATACTAATCGGTATATGATCATCATTATCATCAGCCTATAGCAGTCCACTGCTGCCACACGGTTGTTCCCGTAATCCCCACGCTGGGCATGCAGCTTGGGGTTCGCAGAGCGCAGCTTCTCGGTGTATAGCTCGTTGGATCGTCGCAGTACCGACGGTCATACTGACCAGT
Organism: Mysoria sejanus stolli; assembly: GCA_018245835.1. NCBI lineage: Eukaryota > Metazoa > Arthropoda > Insecta > Lepidoptera > Hesperiidae > Mysarbia > Mysarbia sejanus. The sequence goes on along the minus strand of DWEJ01001642.1, from coordinate 11,866 downwards.
GAATAATCTCCTTTACAATGATGACCAATTGCAGTTTGGTTCATACTATCTAAAAATAATAAGTTTTACCTTTTTTTTCAAAATACATAAAGTAGGAAAGGTTTAAATAGCTTCTCGAAAAAAATAGATAACAACAATGGTGAACTGCGTCGCAAAACGTCATAACATAAGGCTCTTTCGGCAGCCATTTTGGTAATAATGTGACAGCGAGTAGTCACACGGATATACCAAAATCACAGGTCAGTCAGTTTTTTCGTACTTGAACTTTTTGGTTAATTTCAATTATTTTAATAAATATTCTTGTTTAACTAGTAAATATTAGTCAGAAAAACTATATTTAATTTATATCATTAAAGGTTGTTTCTAACCTATTTTTTCGGCATAACCTACAAAATGAAATTTGGGGCAACAAGTTCCGTTACATGGATGCCATTTGTGCCGCGCAGTTTGTAATTAATTGCCAAAAACAAAATGATTTTTCTCTTTTTAAATCAATGAGACTCGGATATTTATTAGTTATATTAATTTTGTTTGACTGATACATATCTATATATTACAAATACATCAATAAAGATTGCAATATTTACAGGAACAATTTACCTTAATTAGGGAACAATCAGGCTCATGTCTGGGCGTGATGTTTCTTTCCAAATTTCCACACAAAACTTAACCTGTGCCAAAATCTATGAAGAATTCAATGAATACCACTGCAAGGTTCGCAACTGGAATAAATTTTACGTTAATTATATACGTACATATATTGCGTAAGTTTCCGATTCCGGACAATTTTTTATGTCCTTTTTTGATAATATTTAAAAGATGGCAATTAGAACCCTATTCTCCCCTACATACCGAAATACATACATAACAAAATACATACATTTATTCCCTCTCATATTTACTAATTAGCTCCGTATTATGATTTTTGCGCGTGATTCCAACATGGTATGAAATAATTCGCTCATGTCCGGAGGCATTCTGAAGCATACGTACATATGAAACATTGAAAAAAGTTAAAAACCATGCATAAAACTATTTTTTACCCTCAGCACTTTTAACGAGGACTAATATGAAACTGCTTTTATACGGCGCCAGACATCATAAATGAAAAAAAACCAGGAGAAATTTAAGTATTCATAATCAGCTACGAATTAGCAGAATTTGCTAACTAGCACGTGTAATCTCCCTGTATCAAGCGATCTTGTGCCCCAAGGCGGCCGCGGTGGCCTTGATCCAGTCGAGGTAGGACGCGACGCGCGTGTAGACGCCGGGGCGCGCGCGCCGCGCGCAGCCCGCGCCCCACGACACCACGCCGTGCAGCTGCCAGCGCTGCGCGCGCAGGCACGCCAGCGGCCCGCCCGAATCGCCGCGGCACGCGTCCACGCCGCCCGCCAGGCTGCCTGCGCGCAGTGCGGAGCAGTTGAATAATTTATAGTTGCACAGTGGAATAATAATTAGCTCGAGGAAATGAGAGTTTTTAGTGGTTTGACGAAGTTTTGGAGTAACAATAGCTGGGTCTTAAGTTGATTAGTAAAGTGTTGATAACTTTCATACTTATAAAAAAACATTCCTCACCTAAACCCTATCAACCATAAACTCAAATACACAACCAATGAAAGTGATGTACTGATTGATATATTGAACCTACCGGCACAAATCATAGAGTCCAGTATCGCCTGCTGCCTTCCACCTAACACCTGGCTCTTCCTGCAAGTCCCCAGATCTAAGACTGGAACCGCTGCCGCTCTTAATATCGGCGCGAAGTTTTCCGTGCCCTCTAGAAGAGAAAGTTAGAAAAATGTGATATTAGCTTTTTCTTTTTAGAACTGGCCACACATAGGTATACCACCTTTTACAAGATAAGGGTAGAAAAAAGAACAAAGATAGCCCACCCGCTTGCAACCCCCAGCCGCTAACAGCGCACCAGGCGGGTGCGTCGGCCGCCGCGGGCAAGCAGATTGGCCGGACGTGCGAGTTGAACTGCACCCCACTACCGCCACGCGACACAGCTATCAGCGCTATGTCGTTGCTGTGAGGTCCGTCTGCAGTTAATAGGGTAACAACAGTTAGTGACGTCGAGTAGAACAAGGTTAAATATAGACTAAGTAAGGAATAATAAGCGAATTAAAGAAATAAGACTCTTGATCAATGAATTGTTAAAGTCCCGAGGCAACAATACTTATAGATGTTAATCCTTGATTTTAAGTTATATATCATGGAATCAATAGTCAGAAATATTATACAGATTGAAATAGGAGCTTTGGTTTAAACGGCGCATGTACTAATACGTTTATTAAACAACAAAGCAGTATCGCCATCTGTGAATCAATATTTGAACTAATCAACACTTCATGCTTTTTACAAAGGTTCCACTAGATGGCACTACTGAACTATAAACCTTTTTGTATTTAATTTTCCTGTTCGCTTAATCAATTTTAGTTACATAACATCACACCCAACATCCCCGAAAAGTAGACAAAAGAGTCTAGTACACTCTGACATTTATTTAATAACGTTATAGATTACATTCCTCTGCCTACCTCTTCGAAGATCACAGGTGTGAAGTTACGATTAAGTTATAGATCCCATCGCGGTTACAAAGTAAGCCTATTGACATTCACCCAGCACAAATCCTTACTTAGGGTTATTATTAGGAATTTTAAGTTAGCAAAACCTGATATTACCCAACCCGAAGATCGAACCCAGGACCTTTTAATCAGTCGCGCTTATAACCACTCGACTCACGGGCCTTTTTCCCTAATTTACCTTGACCAAAACCAAAATTTAAAAATGACTATTTTTTCAAACATAGATGGCGTTACAGTACGTGTGATTCATTCCGAAGACGTTTTTATCAAATTACAATTACATACTCCTTCTGAAATCTGGATGAGGGACGACCTTCTCCGCCAGGAACCGGTTCTCGTGTTTGTCCAGAACCTTCAGCCTGTGCTCGCCCACCACCAGCCTGATGTGGTCCAGCTGAAGTGGTTGCTGGAACGGAATTTATTATTTACCTATAGTTAGTGCAGACGTGATTGATGAAGCATGGTGAAGTTTGTTAGTATTTCGTTTTTTTTTCAGTTATAACATAGAATACCATAGATTAACATTTAGATACACAAGATATTATACATAATTGAATACTTAAGTTGCGAAACTCCAACCTTTAAGTTTTATGTCCTTAAGTGCATTTCACTTTACCTGCTCCACGTATTTTCGTTGTTCGCGTGAAACAAAAATTCTATACCATTTTTCAATCTTTCACACTTTAGGGTTAACAATAAGTAGACCTTTAACTTATCCAGGGCTGAAGCTTACTAAGTTTACGTTATAACCAATTCCTCTGCTATGAGATGAAAAACTATAAAAAATGTAACACGTGAATTTCTGTTATTAGTATGGAATATGGATCACAATCTATAGTATTAAACTTTTGTTATTAAACCATCACACCAAGTCCCATACGGGGTAGGTAGACAGTATCGAGTGTGGATTTTCCTTCCCATATAGACCTGACATGCTCCTGTCACATTCATTACTCGTTCACAGACCTCTGGTCTGCCGATTAGCGAATATCTGACTTATTTGGCCATGACGTATTGGTCTCCCAGAGCATCTGAGTCAATCAGCATTGTACATCTGGTTTGTCATTTCTTCGTCTGCCATTCTTTCTACAAGTCAGAACCTCAATCAGATCGTGTCAATTCTCATTTTTAAAGCGACACTCCGTTTCAAACATATCTTTCTTACATCCGTTTTAGTACGAAATTATTTTACTTCACCTTATCAAAACAATGCGCAGCGGAAAGCACCAAGCGTTCTCCTATGACAGCGCCCCCACAATGATGCTCAAACGTCAGCTTGTCCAGATCAAGCATCTGAATTTCAACCTGAAAAAATTTTAATGTTCGAATAAATCGATGTATAATGTTCGAATATTGGGTGACGTCACGCAAACTGGCTGGCGATGGTTGGATGCGAATAGAGAGAGAATCGGTCAGAGTAGGATTTGAAGTGGCCTGTATGTTTACTGTAACGATGAAGAAACATCTGGACACCTCAGAACTCTCCATAAAGTTCGCTAAAGTATTTAAATGTTAATAACATAAGTCTGCCAACCCATATTTGGCCAGCTTGGCAAACTATAGTATGCCAAGCTGCTCAATCGTCAATTGTTCTTATTCTCAAATCCAAGTCCAACAGTGGATCGACGAAACTCTTGAGGATCATGATAATAATATCTTGGGACATCTCCACACACAGCCATGTGATCCCCTAAGTAAGTATTAAAAGAGCTTATGTTACACTTAAATACAGACCAAGGGCTTCCGTATTCGATCCATAAATTAAAACAAGCATTTTAAAAATTTAATGCACATTGCAAATGCAAATTTAATGCAACATTAATATAAGATCATTATTAAATTAAAATCAGAAAAAAAATATATTATGTAAAGGAAATGGCAAGGTCTCAATATTCGACGCGGTTCAAACGGAATAATAGCAATAGCAGCGCCATGTCAGGCACGGTGGGGAACGCAGGTCTCTGCATTTTGGCGGGAAATGATTCCGCCCGCGCGAACTAGCGTTCGTTGCGGTCGACTATCACCGCTCAAGTATCACCCGTGGTGCTGAATTGCGCATATTGGCCGTTTACTCCCTTACCGCTTACTCCAAGTCTTTGCTTTGATCAATTAAATTAGTTACATCAACGGATTTGCGGAATTGTGTGCTTAATAATTTTTTTACTACGTTATACATGAGAATAAATCGATTTTTCGTCCTTAGATTTGCAACCAACAGATGATTTATGGAAAGAGGTAATTCACAGCAACAGTCATTCGTTATTTTGAATTGTTTGTGCGCCAAGCAGAAGAGATGTATAGTCGGAAGTGAAGACCAGTGAGTTTACCAATTATAGAGCAAACATTTAATTTATGGTCTGAACCGTCAAAAAGTCAAAGGCGAATTATAGCAATTGCAGAGTATTCTGGTTTAAAGCCTTAGGTATAGTTAGATGGCTCACTCAAAACCGGGAATGGTTTAAAATCTATTAAACTCTGTTACAATTTTTCAATATATAGATATGTAAACAAACAGTTGTTGCAAAGTTAAATAAAAAAAAAATAAAAAAAGCATCTTGATTACCGACCTGGACAGACAAATACGTATGTGATAAAAAGATTTTCTAGATCTTATTCTATGGATCGGAATAGTAAAATGACTAAATCAAGCTGATTATTAGTAAACTGATCTTTTTCGTAATTTTTAGTCGATCTTTTTCGCAATTTATTCTTTCTGCGGCTTGTAACATATTCGATATTTTATTGCAAGTGGTTCACTTTTGATGAAAACCTGGTGTTCACCTGGTGACCATTTGTATAAAATTCGGAGTTTGATCATTGTATATCGCATGCAATTTCCGTCGTATGTTGAAAATTATTCCGAATTTTATACCATTTGTATAAAATTCGGAGTTTGATCATTGTATATCGCAGGCAATTTCCGTCGTATGTTGAAAAATACACTTTTCATATAAGGCGCCGAAAAAAAATTTATTGGTCTACAATCGTTTTGATGATGGGGATGATCATCTGAGTGGGATGATGATCTGCTAATGGTTGCAGGCAGAAGCTGAATGCGGCAAGCCGAGGACAGGACGCAATAGCGCTCTTTGGGGGATTATTATATATTTTTAAAAACTGGCGAAGTATTCAAACAACCATGTAAAATTGTCACTATGGATGCAAAAGTGAAAGTTTAAAAATAATGAGCATCCGTTACCAAACGTTGCAAAACGACACCATATGTCAAAAGATGATGCTTATGGCGCGCTTTTGTTAATTTTCTACCTGTCATTAAAAATTATAAAACATATTTATTTACAGTAACTTGAAGTGTTTACCTTATTACGTATATTTTAAGGTTGTGAGTTGCTTAAAAACTGACATGTTTTGAGTTTAAAGAATTTAAGTAAGAGATTAAAAATTATGTAACTTGCTCCAATACAAAAGTAAGTAATAAAGGCCATAATTATTTTAAACAAATATATTTCATGTTTTTTCGCAACGTTTCTTACAAGTGTCTATTATGTAACACGTTGCATAAATGTTAATATTCATTATTTAGGAAAATTACTTTAAGAGGTGCCAAAAATTTTATATTTTATAATTATTAGTAAAAGTCAATGCGCATTTAAATACGATGTTGAAATTCACATAACCTGACTAGAGAGATATGATGTAATATGTAGGTTTAGTTAAAAAATACCTACGCATTTGAAATACCTCGTGATTAACTATTAGGTAAACTGTTTATTGTACTTAGTGTGTCGTTATGTCCAGAAGTGGACATTTACATTTAGCACAATCAACATATCTTAGGCATGTAAGGCATTTCCTCATTATATATATCCTCAAGATATTATAAACTTTTCAGTAACTGATATACGATTATTAAAACACGCAAGTCCTTGTAACATTAAAGGTGCGTATAAAGATTCGACTTCCAAACACTTGGAGGAAAGCCGATTTTTTTTGATTGGAACTATCATTGTAGTGTATGTTGAGCAAGGAGAGTGATAGCCTAGTGATTTCAAATACGTGCCTCTCACTCCGGGAGCCCGTGTTCAAATCCTAGCATGTACCTCTTTACAAAATGTGCGTTTTGAGATAAAATATCACTTTCTATAACGGCGAATGAAAACATCGTCAGGATATGTTACGTGCACACATCAGAGTTCTAATAAAATTGTTCTATTAGGCGTATGATGTCTGCCAACCATCACTTGGTCAGCGTAGCAGATAATGGCTTTAACCCTCTCATTCTGAGAGGATATTCATGTTCCAACGGTGGAACGATAAAAATGTTACGGAAGAAAAGAAAGGAAAATCTGATCAAATGCAGGTTCGTTACTCGAGATTTGGAAGATGTATGGCCAATACTGGATCTCCAAAGGCTGATGGATGGATACCACTAGAGAAATTATTACGAACAATTTTTAATTGGTCCATGGATTAATGTTTACTGTTTAAAAACTGACCTGCCACGGAAAAGCTCCATAAGGTGTTTCTGAACCGCCAACGATCTTGCCGGTCCTCTTCAAGTTGAAGTCCACCGTTCTGGTGCCGCACTGCATCTTGTCGTACTTGTCTTCCTTGCCCGGCTTCGGCACCAAGTTCTGGTTCAGGTAGTTCGTGGAGAAGCTCGAGAAAGCCTTCGAGGGCCTCGTTCTGTTGCGGTAGTACTCCATGTGGTTTATTTGGTTCACGAACATATATGCCGTGGTCAAGTTTATGGTCAAAAATGTGACGAGTAAATTGCAAAACATTTTTTCTGTTCCCGATTATAGATCGCGAAGTTAATGCGTTGTCTCCGACAATTTTAGTTTGTGTATACACGGTCTTTTATTTACTTTTGATATATTATTATTATTATTATTGCATATTAATATAAATTTTTAAAATGTTATTTGCGAGTACGATGCTTATAAACAACACAACATTCTTATATGCATCACGTTAGAATAGTTTCCTTTTTACACTTATTTCCTTATATAAAATATTATTACATAAAATTGTTAAAATCTTAATTTTAAATTGTATAAATCAGGAACTTTACTATATATTCACAGCGCCTAATTAAAATATATTAATAATTCACTTCAATCTTAAATCGAATTTAAGTAAATAATAATCGACAACACGTGTGCACGACATGGCTTCCAAAAACGGAATGAAGCTTCGTGTCGTACATCGCCGATTTATTTTTTTTAATTCATCAGCGACAGAGTCTCCGAACACAATTCACAATGCCATGTGTTCACACGTGAATGTGGGTCACTCGATCGATCTCGAGATACGGCCTTTTGTGTGACGACTCATTTTAATTTAAACTCGCTTTTTGTATCGAAATGTGTAATACAATTGTTGGAACTAATCACTTGTATTGACTGTTACAGGAACATTTATTTTCTTTTCAGACCAGGTCAAGGCGTTTGAAAGATGCATCGTTCTTCACAGCGATTGTTTGCTCGCTTTTATAATCGTCTTTGTTCAGATGTGGTTTTTTTACGGTTCTAGATATTTTACAAATAGAAACAGGACCATTTCGACAGTTATTTGTGAAACTAATGATAAGGGACATTTTATATATAATACTAAATATTTTCAATTAATTACAATCAGAAGCTGGATGCAACAATCCGAGACCAGGAGCGAAGGACTAAAATTTGAATGAAAATGAACTGAGACACACCAGATTAAAATATAATTTGTTATGTCTAAAACTTGATCTCGAGACGACTTACAACAACAGTGACCATTTGTAACAAACATTTTACCAATGTCACACCGTGCTATCATTACAAACCTTTGCCATACTTATTAGTTTACTGAATTATGCGACGCACACGCTGATATGGAATTCGCTTGTTAAGGGCCAGTTGATTTTCATCTATTGGTATATGAAAAATATAAAAGTTCATATTGCTTCGGTACTGTAAACGATTATAAAATCTCAATTTTTTTTATCGGTAATCTTCACCTCTGTTTACTTTTTGATTATATGCGCGATGTTGCGTTTCTTTACTAATTTTTAGCAAAAAAAATTAAGTCGCCTTTAAGTTATAATGTCATCGATGTTGGCTCAAAAATCCATTTACTTTCTAAAGTCATTAATTCTAAGAGAATATAGCTAACTAACGAGTTATATGTAAATTTACATTATTTTTAAAACACTCTCAGGAAAAATGTACCTAGATATATTTAAATCTGAATTCGAATATAAGTACCTACTAGATTTATTTTTGTTTTTCACGTTTTAATATTGGTATATATGAATGGTATATATGACAACTGCAGCTACATAAAATAAAAACGTAGCATTACAGTTGTATCTCCCTGTAAAGTTAGGCGAAAATGTCTGTAAATTTAAAAACATTCATACGTTTTATTAATATGTATGTTTCAAACCATTCGTATAAACCCTTAAACTTTTCGTCATCATACAATCCAGATATAACCGGTTGAAACCGGATTATTGCACCTATAAAGATTGTTCTATTTCAACGTGTACGAGACAATTTGAATATTATCACTCGTTGTAACTTTGACCCATAATCCATAATATGTGCAAAGGACGGGCCTACTGCGCACAAATACAGTTGGCAAAATAAATAATATTCAAAGAACACGAACATAATGTAGATTTTTCTTATAAGAATGGTTTTGGTAGGGAGAAATTGATACAAGAAAAGTGATTTCATTTCTTCCGGTTGACGATATGTTTGCTTCAGCTAAACGACGACACGTTTAAGAATAATCACAAGATTCTTCTTTTATTTGACGGAGAGTTGATTTAATAGATTTAAGTGAATATTTGAGTGCATATATTACAAAATTTGTGTTTCTATTGCTTGGACAAAACTAAACAAAGTTTACACGACTGTCTTTGATTCAAACATTACATTCGCTTCGCCCGATTAAGTTACGAAAATCAATAAGACGATTCGAGAAACGTATTCTTGTGCAGTTAAAACTGAACGTAATGCATAGAACATGATCTACCACGCAGCTTCAGCGTGGCATAGAGGTATAAATATCTGTCACGCTATAATATGGGGCTTTGGATAACTTACTCAAGACTTCAATTGATTATTCAACTTGGAGTTGCAAAGTTGGACTGCAAAGAAACGAAATAACATGACAACTTTGTCACTTTCATCCTCAACATCATCATCCTGCCTTTATTCGGTGTTGGGTAATTGTCTCACCCCAGAAGGGTTAAGGCAACCTGCTAGCACTGACCAAGCCTTAAAGTTATTGTATTTTAATTATATAAAAAAATATTTTTTCTGCTGACGGTACATACGCCAATATGTATCGTTTATATATTTCCCATATTTTTTTTGCAACACGAGGTCGAGTTGCGTCAGACGATTACTAGAAATGTATAATTAGTTTTTTTCTAAGAGATTAGTAACGACTCAAAAGAGGTCCAAGTTCGAATACAAATATGGACGACACATTTATGGTAAAAGTTGTTAAAATTATAATAACTTCACGTCAGTTCCCTTACAGGGCGACCAGAGTACACTGCGTCCCAAATTCACCTATATTTACAGGCTTGAAGTGATATGAGCATCTATTATTTGCGACAGCAACGTCGTAGTATGCCTTTATGCTTGCCTTGTAACCACAAGACGATTGGAACGAGAGATGTGTGAGATAAACCAATACGATCAATAGATTTTCATAGTGTAGCTTGACTTAGCTCGTGATGGAAAAGGGTTTATTGAAGCTAAGTACCTTACAAGCATCTTGAAGAGTTGGTGAGGGTGCGTTTTTGTATGTAAACATGACATTCTATATATGTGATTAGCAGCTCACGGTGAGGAATGGATTAATACACATCTGTACTTAAACGTAAGAGTTGTGAGGAAGCCACACCTAAGAGCGGAATGATAACAGAGCTTATGATGCCAATGTACGTATACTCAAAAAACATATCCAAAGAGATCGGGATCCAAAATGATATTAAACACTATATCGGAATGTGCATATATGATGAAATGTTATAGGGTTGCCAATTTTAACTTTACTATTGTTATTATTCGTTAAGTTACAAAATAAATTATTGTTATTAAAACACAAATATTTGTTGTGAGTTGTGGGCCAGTATTGAACACAAAAGAATCTCTCTGAACAATTATAGTCGATAACCATTGCACCGAGAGGTCAGTTAGGTTATACATAACTAAGTGAACTAAAATTCGTTATGAATTATTCTTTGCCTCATCGCAACGGTGTTTGCAATACCCTATCCTTTTATTCCGTATTCAAACGATGGTCATACAAAATTATTTCGGTAAATTTGTCGTATAAAGAAGCATAAAAATTTTTAAACTTAAATATGTCAATGTACCAGTGTACGGGTGGCAGTGTACCAGTGTACTCTTGAAGAATATGACTGCATGGTGTTAAGCGGGATCACGATTATCTGTAACGAGGGACCGACTTAAGAGAGTGAGAGAGATAGAGAGTTTTATGGTGGTAAGTAATAAACAAATTCCACAGACTTTTATTAAATAATATCTGTCTATCTCTCAGACTTTCGGCGTCCAATTCTGAATAGGGCTGTCGTAATCCACGCCCCACCCATATCCCTGGATCTTCTGAATTTACGTAAGTTCACGCCTGTAATCCCTGAACAGGTAGCCAGAGGAATGCCGAACTCCCCACGTTTCACCAGTTACGTTTACGTCCCACTATGGATTAGGTGGTGAGCCTATTGCCATGCATCCGACACATATGCAGATTCCGAGTCTTCGAACCACTACTAGGAAATATAAATTAGAAAATTTTTGCAGTGTTCGACCCGGGAATCGTACCAGGGACCTCCCGATCGGAAGTCGCACTTGAAATCAACACGACCAACGAGGCAGTCAAATAATCTTCCGAATTAATTTAGTATTAATAATTTTTATTTAGTATTAATCAACCCTATTCATCGTATTGTCAGTCCGGGCAGCGGCGAATAGGTGCTACAATATTACAATATCCATGTCAACTGATGAAAATTTGTTCACTCATTATAACAGGAAATGTTATTGTGTTTCAATGGCGTATGTTCACAACATTTGGCGACAACTTTATGAACATTCAACTCTCTGTAATCGTAACAGGTACATAAAACGTAATATCACGCCGGGTAATTCTCGAAGAGGTGGGCATAAGAATGTAGTATACACTGGAACCACCAGCAGTGTACTACACTATGGAATAGGTGGTGAATCTATTGCCATACACCGGGCACATATTGATTCCAAGCCACTACTGGAAAATTTAAGTTATAGAAATCAAGT
>DWEJ01001641.1:0-12661 GCA_018245835.1 Mysoria sejanus stolli | reverse complement strand
ATATTTATTTCTTACAATGGTACTGATATTTAGAGTTTTTATAATTATGCACAGTTTAGTATGTATTATTATGAAATATTTATTTTTTTCCTTCTTTTCTTCGGTAAAACAAACCCGTGCGATTGAGGGAAAAGGAAATGAAATAAATTACAATCTGAAAATATTTTGTTTTACAAATAACATAATATGCCAGTTACACAACATTTTTTGAAAGTTTATTGCCATAAAGTATAACCTGTATGCAATGTACGAGGGTAAAAATGCTCTTCTTACGAAAAATCAATCAGAAAATTATCTTACCTTTGTATAGTCTGTCGCTAGATATAAATCCAATTAGCGTTGAGTAAAAGTTTAGCAGATTTTGGCTGGTTTCTAAGAGTTTCAATCGGGTATTGCAATTCTAAACTAAAGAACTTTCTGTCTGTCTGTCTGTCTGTCTGTCCTTTTTATTTCTTATAAAATTCAACAAAATTCTTCATATATTAGTACTGAAACAGGTTATCCACTTGCTGGAAGGTATGTAGTCATACTCACAGATAAACGCACAAATGAATATAAGAATTGCGCGTGTATTTTCAATATAAAAGATATTCAAAAGATAGTATCCATTTCATTGTACAAGGTAGAATCATGAGACATATGTTCAGTAACAGAAAATCTGCCCATTTATAGGTATTTTCACATCGATGATATTAAAATTACGGCAATAGTAATAACATACCGTCAAGCAAATCTGTGGCAATAACAATAAAATTACAAACTGCGAGGCGCATAATGTTGCTAATAGTTTTACGCTCGTGTTTAACGAAGGCTCTTAGACAGTCTGAAGAAAGGCGATTACTTGTAGATTGCTTTGGACCGCTCGTTAAAAGGTCCAAATTAAATCTGTTCGTCACTACAACGCTGCGTTGTTTGAAACGATTGTAAAATATAATGTATAATTATACATACGTCGTAATGTCATGTTAATTATATGTAGATTTATTACATGTTTAATTAATACATAAAAATTATTGTTTTAGTAGGCTTTGTGGTAATTAAACCATTCTGTTACATAAACGATTGTAATATGTCAAAAACACCTGGTTTTTTCCGTATAGCAAAATTCACAAAGGGTTTGCCTTCTCTCACTTGAATTATTGTATGAAATTTTACGCCTCCGTGTTATTCTTACATAAATATACATATTTTCATGATTTCCATTTATTACATAACACAGAGTTAGAAGGAACTTCTACAAACTTGGGGAGTTTATCGAAATCCGATACTTTGCAGGATCAGAGTAGCGTTCGGTGTTTGAGATAAGCCCTTTCTGTTTATAGGGTACTTGAGCGACAACCCTTTGTTTATGGATATCGTACAACTGCAGTATAATAATAACTAGATGACAACTAACGTATGCCTACGAACGGCTTATATCGCGGCATTTTTAATCGCAGTTCACCTTATCGTCAATCAAACGTTAATAAGAATGCGTAAAACAAACAAATATATTGAAGAAATAAACGGAAATGAGTTTAAATAACTAAAAATAATTGATAATCGTTACAGTATCAGGCATAAAATAATGTTAAATATGATCAATTCACATTTATAGCCAGCCAAGAATAATATGCGGCATATCAAAGACGTATGTAATAAAGCAGTTTTGTTTACCACTCGACGATATGCGACCATGTATCCTTACGATCTCCACGTTGCTTTCCTTACAAAGATTTCAGCGAAGCGGTGGCGTATCCCGTAACCCCTCCGTACCTGTTCCTTCCTCCGTCGGGTAACGTCTTCCACCTCTGTCGTGTAAGCTCACGTGGAATCATTTATGAACCGCTTAGCTGCCTCCAAAAGGAACACGTCAACTTATTTCTTGTCAGTAAAGGGAATATTCGTTTGCAAAGAAAATTCTTATAAAAAAAGTTCACGTGTTTCCGAGAGGTTCTCACTTTCCCGTCACTGGCGTGTTCATAACTCTTTTTATGAACACACCAGTGTTCCAATCCCGCATCCGTTACTAATGATAACCTTATTTACAGGAAAGTGATATTTAATATTTATTGAAATCTATTTTTGATGTAAAATTACCAAGTTCATTCCGTCGAAGTACAAAGTATATGTAGTGTGTTGAAGAAAAAATATAGTTTATATAGAAAAAGAGATATAAAAGAAAACATTATGCGGTGAAGTGTAAAAGTGTTAAAATGAATACAATTGTAACTGTCCGTGACAGGGAACTGTTTTATGTAGGACGTGTTAAAAGGAAAACGATATGGGATGACTCATAGTGAGGAATGTTATGTTCGAACCACTACCCGAACAGAAGATGATCCGCGAAATTCACGACAATGCTGGGGGTGTCGCAAGCGGCGCGATGGAGGAAAGCGAGGGAGGCGGGAGTGGGGGTGGCGAGGTCGATATGGACGACTGTGGATCCCTTACGCTACCCCCAGACTTGCCTCCCTATTCTGGCGATTACATCATCAGCGACTATATGGAACGGTTAGGTACACGGCTTAATATCCTTGAAACTGAACTCAAATATGCATGGCGAGCATTGGACCTACTAAGCCAAGAATATGTCAGGATGTGGGAACGATTGGAACGATTAGAAGCCTTACTTGCAGATCAACAGGGTGTAATATCAACTCTACTCGATTTTTACACTTGTCGTACGGCAAATTCTAGAGATCCTATTACAAGACTTGAGGTAATAAGAGAAATATTAGGCAACGGAACCATCGAAGATGGAATAGAAGAAGGATTGGATATAGGAAGAACAGCAGTATTACTAGACCAACCAGAAGAGAGCATGGAATCAAATGAGGCTTTCTATAGAAGTTTAAATCAAGCATATCGAGATGATTTAGTATGTGAAGAAACATCTAGACCGCCTTCCCAGTTAGATATGATTTGGGAAGCCCCAGAGGAACAGGAAATAGAAATTATGCCAACGACTTCTAGACAAATTTATAGTTCAACGGATTATAAAGATTACCGTGGCTTACAAGGTGGACCTGGTATAAGCGAAAGAGACTTAGTGCATTTGTCCACCCTAAGTACAATTGATCAAATCACAGTAGATAAATTACATGAATTAGATAGGCTGACAACTCAATTGCATAAAGATTCGAGAGAGTTAAAAGACTTGAAAACTAGACTTCTTAGTCCTGAAACCAAAATAACATCTAAACACGACAGAGATATAGAAGCAAAAACCTTAGTGGAAGATGGTAACATTATCAACGAACAACTAAAAAGTATGTATTCTGGCGGTGAAGGTTGGGCAATAAATGACATGATGAAGAGTTTTGACGATTTTATTTTGAGTATGCCTAAGGAAAACATAATGAGAGAAAAGTCTCCATCAAGACTGTCGCTTTCAGAAAATATAACGTCAGATAGAACAATAGATTATTTACCTCCAACCTTATCACCCCGGCGAAAATTTGTACCTGAAAGAACTACTACTGAACCTTATACAACTGTTACGGGTCGGCTAGCTTATAGTTCAGCAGTAGCTAATGCTGAAATCAATGCTGCAAAAGCATCAAAATCTCCTAGTGCACTCTCACGGGAACGTTTTGAATATAGCCCATCGTATCAAATAACAGAATCATCCAGAAAAGCTTATTACTCCTCTAAAGGAACACACGCTTTAAATGATATTTATAAAGGAACAGCAGATCAACATTCACCATTATCAGTTCATGAAATATATGATGAACCTACAAATAATAGGTTAGATTTAAGTTATGAGGAAGAAGGTAGATCACGAAAATCGCCAAGTCCGCCTCCGCCAGCACCTCCTAATGGAGCGGAACTATTTGCTACAATCGAAAATAATAATGAGCTCTCTATTAATCAAGCTATGTTGTCTACAGGTATTATCCAAGCAGATAATATGCGTCTCAGTCCGAGATCCCCAAAATCTCCAAAAACATCTCCTAAACATGTAAAAAGAGATGCTGTAAATATCGTCGCAGCTAAATCTGACTCCGGGCTATCCTCTATGAGCGGTTGGTCTAGCTTAGAAAAAAGCCCCGGATCACCCAAGACGGGCAGAATTGCTCATATTAGTCATGACGGGCATAAAATAAGGATGTCTTCGCCTCAGTCAACTCAAAAAACGCCTTACGAAGTTGATGTAAAGCCCTACTTAGAAACTTTAGTAGATTCATACGTATATGAGGAAAAACTTAATAGAAGAGAATATAGTACTAGACAAATCGACAATTTCAAAGATACGAGTGGTATGGTAAATATATCAAAATTACAAGATAAAATAGATAGCGGGTTCTTAAAAAGTGATATTCCTTATACAAATTTTAGTCAAAATACTCTTAGCAATATTGGAGAATATTATTATGGAAATGATGCCCCATCAATTTATTCTGTAGCAGGAAATAGACAACCAATATTTACTACTGTATATAGTACGCCAAGAGGAATTTTATCCGAAGACAGAAATTTTTCTGAGTTATTAGATAGAAATGAAATTACCGAAGCCATACCAAAACAACCAATTGATTCCTTTCCACCAGAACCTAGTTATCATGCACAAACAGTTGTTATACAAGCAACAAATACTGCCAGAAAACCACTTACAAGGGCAAACACAATGGGACCGAGTGATCCTCACTTTTACCAAAATGGTTATAAAGTAAGTGGCCACCGTTCTGGATATCCGACAGGTAATTTAACTGATGCTTTATCATATTATCCTACATCGAGTAGATATGACATACCAAAACGAGCGTCAGTAGAAGATCAACTCTCGTGGCAGGGAGGAAACAGATCACCTACTAGCTCAATGGAAACATCAAGTTTAAAATCGCATTCCCTTAATATATCTGAACGAAAGCAGTTTCAGACTCAATTGCAACAGGAATATTTTAAACAACAACAATATGATCAGCGTAACGGTAACATAATGACTGAAGAAGCATATGATAAGGAAGCTGGAGAGCATAACAAAATGAGAAAAGAGAAATTTCTTGATTCGAGTGGAGTGTTAGTAACAGAGTCTGGGTATGTTTCTATATCGTCAAATTTCATAGGCAAATCTCAAGATAAACAGAGTAAAAAACCTAAGCGAACGTCTTCTTTAAAATCTGCAATGTCCTCTATGAGTCACTGGTTACCTGATTTACATCTACCAAAAAAGCATAGATCTCATTCCTTACCATCCGGAGTAGATTCCGTGGAAGAAGAACAACAACAACAGCAACAAGAAAAATCATTGAAAGAAAGAATACTGTCAGCTCAAAGACGAAAAAAGAAATATCACTTAGTTGCATCAATGTCTGGTTTACTACAAAAGGCCAGAAGAAAACATCAAGCTAGTCATCAGTCGTTGTCAGATCCGGAAACATCTGAAACGGAATGGTCAGGTGGCCGGTCAAGTGCTCAATCGGAAGACAGTGACAGTGTATTTTCAGATTCAACTCACGAAAGTAACATGTTTGCGAAAGTACCGCCTAAACCTAAACAAAGGAAAAATAATAATCAAGAAATAATCGAACAGCAACAAATGATTCAGGAATTACAACAACAAGACGATTATCAGGACGATGAATATGATGACGAGTGTATTTTAGAAGAAAATGAGAAATATACATCGAATAATATACCGAGAGATAAAAGTGATGATATTGATTTTCATTTTGCTCGTATAAGTCAAATGAAAAAAGATAATATTAAAGAACTTGAAAAGCTAGATATTGATACGGATATATCCAATATAGATCCTTTTGAAGACGATGATAAAGAAGATAATCAGTCACCTGCCTCTCTTTTTGCCACAGTAGGGGACGTAAAAAAAGCAGCTGCGGTATCTGAAGATGGCTTAAGCGAAAACAATAAGTCATACAGTGGAAGTTCGCAAGAGTTTGCTGTGTCACGAGCTTTGGGAAAATACAGACTTAGGAAGTCTTCATCGGTATCAGATGAGCAATCGGATGAACAAACAGGTGATATGTCTCCACCTAAGCTTGAAATGACTTTGCAAGAGGAACCAAGTCACGATACGATAACTCAAAAAGAAAATAGGCAACGTAAAGCAAGCGCACCTGAGATTGTTAGCAGTATGGCACCTGAAGATTCTGGTATTTATCAAGAACGCAGTCCATCTATTCAAAGTAACAGATGTATTACGAATAAATTTCAACCCCGACATCAACAAAGCTTGGAAATACCCAACAAACACGATGACGATGACAGTAGAAGTACGCATTCCTGGAGGAGTGGATCGAGGGTATCTTCAAGAAGACAAAGTACCGAAGATAGTATTGATTCAGAAGATGAATGGTATTGTTATGAATTAAGAAAATTAGAGGAAATGGAACACCAATCTCAATTAGAAATGGAAAGAGAGCAGACTTTGCCAGAAGAACCAGAAATGGAGGAGCTACTGACAAATGAGCCAGATGAAAATTTAAAAGAAAAAATGTCTTTCGTCCTTAGAGAACTTAAGCTTAAGACTGCAGCAGTCAAAACTAAGTACGATGAGACATCTCCAAAAGAAAGTTGGAAGGACGTTACCACATTCCCAACAATTTCTGATAAAGTTGATGACGAATTTCCTGAAAAAGAGTCAGATGATGACAAATCGTATGCTGATTCTGGGTCTGGTGAGACATCAGGTCCTGATAGCCCCGTTCAAAGCGGAGATGAGTTTGAAGATGACGATGAAATATTACAAGCGCAACAAGAATCCCCACCGGCTGCTGAACCACCACCGCCAGCAGACGCTCCTGTTGGTAGTAAATGGAAACTTTTGAAAGCTTTGAAAGATCGAAAAGCTGAAGAGAAGTCAACAGAGGCACCAGCAACTGCAACAACGACGACTACTGAGAAGGACAAAGTTAGCGCAGGTGTAAGTTATCTTATGCAAAAATTTCATGAGATTAGAGTTAAGAGCTAAGTTACAGCATAATCATTATTAGAAATTACATGACATTTATATGCATTCAATGGGAAAATAATAATCGTGTTACTTAAAAAACGCAGTTGCTAAGTCATTTAATCCGCTTCTCGTTGTAATACTTAATGAACGCGTAAGAGTAGAAAAATTATACGTATTAACCTTAGATTAATTAATTGAAGGGATCTTGGCCTATTTATAACATTTACAAAAAAAAGTGAGTTATTTAAAGCAAAACTACCTGTACCAAGACAAACACCAGATACAAATTTAACATGTGACAGAACAGAATAATCGCGGTTGTGATCTTGTATTTTTACAATAAAATGCATTTATTCAAACTAAATCTACGCATACACTGTCTATTCGTGTTTTTGTCTATGCAGAGTGGTGTTATAAGCGAGTCTACTACTAGTATATTATGTATAAGTAGCTAGCTAATAAGTACTGCAGTCTTCTTGTGGACTGTAGTTGCTACGTACCATACGGTGACCATCTAAAATCAAGCTACTTAATGAAACGTACAACGTCAGCTTTAGTTCTCTGAAACCCATCGTATTAATAAAGGAGCTTATGCACCACTCGGCTGAGAACTTCGGCGAGCAATTCTTGAATGAACACTTATATCCTCGTTTGATATTTTTATTGATTGCTCGCCTTTATACAACTTTTTATAATTTGTTAATATTTTTAACATAGATATATTATACATGTGTTAAAATACACAAACTTATAGAATAAGCATTGCATTATTATATAACAATACATACATTTAACGATTCCATACACCTAACTGATCAGTATTGACGTTGTTTCTATTTGATTATGGCAATAATTAGGTATAAATACAATAGACAAATAACATTTTCTTAAATTGTACACATTCATTATATTGTGTTTCATATAAAGCTATAAGATTACAAAACATAACGGTTATGTGCTTCGAGGTAAATATGAGGTAATGTGTTAGTCGAGAATGGGCCTCGATGAGAACATTTAATATGTAGCTTTGTTCAGTATTATGGTTACTTCTAAATATACATAATTTAGCTATTCAGTGCTAAGCGCTATTCGAAGAAACTTAACCATTTCATATGCTGTGTAACGGCTCGGAGAATACAAACGTACAAAATCATATGCCGTCATATCATTTCATATCACGAATCATAGAATCGTTTGTGTTACGATCGATGGTAGCAAATGTTCATATAAAATGAAAATATATTTAATGAGTCATATTGAAAATTTCGATGCACCGAATTAAATGAATGGTTACCTATGTATTTTATACGTGTATCGAATCGTACGGCTTTTAATGTTTAAAGTGTAACTTTATATATTTATACTAATAACGATTTAGGTGTTCGTGTATTGAGATTTTTATATAACATGTCCATTTCGAACAATCGATGACGGCACAAGATGTACAAAAAAAATATTTACGCTCATGATACATTCATAATCACAATCATAAGAGAATGACATCACTCATTTAACTTCGAGCCCGTGAGTCGTCATTCGAATTACTTTAATGGAATTTTATTATAATCTAGAAAGCAAGTAGTTATATAATTAGAACCAATCACGTATGATATAAAATTAGCTGGCACTTAATGTAACATGTTATACGTAGATGATAGATATCGTATAGTGAATTTGTATGGACGAAATGAGAAATGTTTTCAATAACATACGCATACAATTATTAAAATTTAAGCTTTCGATTCAATATTACTAACATTATTATGGGACGTATACGAGCCCCAGTAAGCCCAAGATATTTGCTTAATAGCCGGTAAGAAGACCCAAACATATTAATTATATAAATGGGTTGAATATCATGACAATGTACGGAACATTTTATTAAAATATATGTCTTTACAGCAGTTTGCAGAAAGTGAAAAAAAATACGATTTAATTCGATCACCTTGCTAGTTTATCACTTATGTGGTTTAAAGAGTTTTTATTGTTATTTGAGTATTGTATTGTTACTTTCTCGCCGGCTATGAGATTACCACATATTTCTATGTAATGGACTACAGGCGTCCATGAGCTAATACTAACATCGCTCGCTAACTAATATAAGACGCTATAAAACCGCGAAGAAAACAGTCTGCCGATTACTAAATAAATGCTTTAAATCTCTGATTATTATATACAATATTAATATTCAACACATATTGTTATAATATAAGGAATATTATAATATTGTTTACACAATATTAATTCTCCACAGTAGCATTTGTTAGATGATATTTATTGTGATAATTATTTTATAATATTGATACTTGTTAATTACATTTCGATAAACTTTCTACCTCATCAACGTTTAGTATTCATACAATTTTTATGCAACAATAACAAAGCTATGAACGATGTTGGTCGGTATTTTTAATACCGTGGCAAGACTATATTTTTTATTATTACAAAATAGAAATATTTTTGAAATACGGGAGCAATAAAAAATGAAAAGTTCAAATAAAAATTGTTGTGCTATTGTGTGTGTAAAATTGAAACACCGATTGTTTTGAAATTTTTTGTTATTTGCAACAACTTCTATGGAAAAGTACAAAACTCATAATAAAAAAATGTATCGTTTAATTATTAATATTATATTAATATTAAAGCGTTATTAATTATTCCCTCAAACATATTAATACTATTGATTTATTTATTAAAAACTCTAACTTGTAATCTTTAAAGATTTAAATTCAAAGCGTTTATATCAACGCCTTCCAAGTTCAACGCCCTATGTAACTTCTGTTGCCTCATTTTTCGCAATTGACGCTTGAAGCTTTTGAGGAGACATGGTGAATATACAAATATTGCTAGTACTTAATTTTTTTTTATCAATATAAGATATATGTATTTCATTACTGGATAATGAAAATCAGGAGTGGGGTGAAATTTATCGAAATGTAAAAATTTTAAATGTGTTATTGTTACATTTGTTGTTAAGTTTTTTAAATAAATAAATGTTAGCATTTAGTTTTTTTTTTGTTATTTAATTGTTGTTTTTTTGTTTTGTTTTTAGAATGGATCCGGTGGCTTCAATGAACAGGGCGGTCGGGGAAATGGGTATGTGGAATTAAATGGCAATTATTATGGCACAAAACTATGTAAGCATGTATAAAGTTATACTTTGACTAAGAGAAATAATTAAAAAAAAATTTTTTTATAGGCATCCCGGAGATAATCCATTTTATAGCAACATCGACAGCATGCCAGACATCCGGCCCAGAAGGAAGTCGATCCCTCTCGTCTCTGAGCTTGTAAGTAGCGCTCAAATTTATTTAAAACCATTTGATTACTGGTAAACAATCCGAGTTAGCTAATTTTCTTATCAGGCCAGTTTCAACGGAATATCTTATATTTTAAAAAAAATATGGGGATGTAACGAAACGGGCTAAAAGCTTAAAGTATACAAAATGTATAGAAATTGTGGCTTAAAACAAAACTCAATATAATTAACAAAATCAACATCATCAAAAACTCAGCGCGGTGACTGGCTAGCTACATATTTTGAGTTGAGTGGACTTGATAAATAAAATCTTTTAAAGTCGATTTCTATATATTGTTATACTTTGAGTAGACAAGATAGATGTTTGAAACTGGTCGTTGATGTTAAGAGCTCGACGTACGCTGATGCTGATCCTGATGCTTAGTAACATTAGGCGCGTAATAAATGTTATTTTCTCAAAGAAATGTTTCAATATTGTGACTTTATTTCATGGACATTATGTGGGAGATGTTATTAAAGACAAAAAAAATCGAATTTGTTTATATAAAATCCACTTAATTTCTGTATTTTTTCGATTCAGTGAGATTTCTGTGAATGTAGTAAAATTGAACTTAGTAAATGTAGCTACGTAATACAATGGAACTTAGTAAAGTATTCGACACAACATACGATGAATACTCTGTCTTGTTAATTTGAATAAATAAATTATAACATTCGCTCATTAAATTTAAATGTTCATTTTTGAATAGATTATTCGTTTCCCACGTTTTGTTCAAATTTGGTGGATACTTTAAAGACTTTATAAAGGTCTTTATTAAACCTTCTGTCTTCTTTGATGTGTTTATGTTACCTTATTTATTGTCTGTCCTTTCTACCTATGTAGGTTTTCTGCCTACCCGTAAACGTAGAGGTTCCGATTTCCAACAGCCCTGGAACCTAAAACATTTTAGGGGTCACCCAAAACTGAATAATAGATGTATAAAACCACTGTGAAGTGTTACTGATTCCTGATGAATATTAATTATCTCATTGCATTTCCCCTTAAACCACGGACTCGCAGGTTCTCAAGGTATTTCGCTCCCAATAAGACTATCTTTCTATGCATGTTTTGTTTAAAGCAAATAGTTAACTGCTTTTGATATAACGCAATCAATTGATACATTGTCGATTTCTTTCTTCACAGTAAACCCGATGGCATGCAACTTGTAATCATAGTTTGTTAAATAGAACTGACTAATCTTACGACATTGTTACGTCACATCCGCCTTTGCATGATTACGCTGTTGTTATTACGTATAATTTTGTGTTCCTATGGACAAACTGATTTATGTGCATTTCAATATTTTAGGCATTAATTGATGTTGACTAACATTAATTGCTTTGCACGTGCTTCGTTAATCAGATTAAACGTTAAAACAAACGATGAAATCCAAGGCGTTCTGTTGTATATTGCAACCGGAAATCACATGAAGGTTGCATTATATTATATTTACCGGTTCAGGTTGGTTTATTACACATTACGACTATAGATGCACAAATTGGAATAGATTAAATTTGATTGGAAAAAATATCCCAATGAAATCGGATCAATACTTTTAAAATGGCGGTAACAAAGATTTGGGTATCGGCCAAAAATAAAATATTACATATGAAAAATACCGATGTAAGTATATATTTATGTTTAACCGGTTAAATTCAATGCACATATAATAAAGAAATGCTTTAAGCAATATATCTTGATCAGACCTATCCCTAAACATTAAAAAATATATGTGCATCGTGAGGCCATTTTGTCGCGTGACGTTCCCGCCATTTTGATTGCCATGACGAATATTGTGCATCGTTCGTATATTTTTAATTTTTAATACACATACATACATTGACATTACGTTAACTATGCTGTATCGTTTCTTCATAATTTAGGTTACATAAGTTACAAATTGTGCATTACAGAAGTGTAGATGAAGTTTACATTGTACTAACTATACAAAAAGCTTGAAAAGCAGCTAATACGGGCATGTGTAGAGGAAATTTAGAGAATTTACTCTTTGCGAGTGATCTGGTTTCTCTACTTCGTAGCGTTTAAAGCTGATTAAAATTATAGGAGGTTGAAAATTTTCAAGTTTCACTTTTTCCTTTCATATTCTACAATATTTTTTATATTGTCCTTGTACTGTTTAGACCATGGCAGCTACTAAACGGAATGCCGGATTGACGTCAGCGGTACACCGGGCTACACTGAATGATGAAGAATTGGTAAGTTACAAAATACTCGTATTATCACAGTATTAATAATAAAACTTCTATTAACTTTACCGGATTTTTTTAAAGTTATTATTACGTATTACATGTGATTTAAAGTTTGATATTGTATATACTTAACCAAAAATTACTACTTTTGAGTTCATATGACTTTTATAGTAACATAGTGTCAACTATGGAATATTTATATATTATTTATTATATTAATCCTTGTCAATTAAAATTAGAAAAAATACTGGAAC
>DWEJ01001640.1:0-12662 GCA_018245835.1 Mysoria sejanus stolli | reverse complement strand
AGGATAGAGATATTTGGCACTCAGTGCTCTCTGCCTACCCCGTGAGGGACCCGGCGTGAAGATATGTATGTATGTATCTTCTATATAATGTAACAAATGAATTTGTAAATCTAATGACGTCTTTTCTCTGTGACTTGTGGATATTAAAATAATTTGTCTTAATGCTAAAACTTTGAGTGCTCAATGTGTAGCACATTATCAACATTCACATCATTCATTTATCTCAAAGTTTAAACTTACAGTATGCGACACTGCCTAAGTACAGGTTGACTTCACACGCCTCCGAGACTATTGTGGAGAACTTTAAGGATCACAGGTTTACTTACGATGTTTTATTTCACCTTCATGGCTAGTGATATTCAATTATAAATCCATACGTTTTTTGTTAAGAAGCGCGCGCCAGAATTTAAACCAGGTGCCAAGGTTAAGAGCTGAATTTTAAACCTCCAAGCTATCATTACATTTGTTTTTCAATAATATTTCTTATTATACACCACAGTGCAGCTTAATCATCAAGCGATACAGATGACGTTATATTCATAATCTCAGTAAAGCTCTCTGTGTCATATGAAGACGTAATTCATTTGATTGCTCACCGCAAAAACGTTTGTTGTGGATGATAATCGAACCCGCGACCTCCGGCTCTATATTCAAATTAACTAATCACATGATCAATCGGCCGGTTAAACTGTTACGACTGCTGAAGAAAACCGTAATAAAAATGGTCTTAGATAATATTCCAACCATACACTTTTTTCAATATTAACTTCCTGAAGAGTTTGTAATAAGTTTTTTGTATTGATTAACATTACAACATTAGGTTTTATACTCATTATATACATATATTATATTTACATTATATAGTCGTTGACTGCTTCATTAGTCTAGTGGTTCCGAGCGTGAATGCTGAACGACATGTCCTGGGTTCCATATTCGTATACCGTAACTGATTTAAAACCGAATTTTCGAGGAGTCCAGGGGTGATAGTGCCCTGTTACATACTCGTCTGCTTTTTGGCCTGCTGGCTGTGGCCTTAACTGGTATTAGTTTTCATAATCCAACATACCTTAACAATAACAAGTTTATAAGTTTTATTATTATTCTAATATCTAAAACTTCATGTCTGTATTTTCCGAAGGGGTAGTGTATTACATTCCCACATTTTACAAGTTACGTATTGCTATATACTGGGCGCAAATGCAGACTCCGAGCCGTTACTATATAATTCTACTAAGAAACCTAAGAAAAATCATACAGTACCCGACCGGGGAGTGGAATTCCAACGTCCCGATCGGTAGTCGCGCTTGCAATGATTTGACTAGTTAAACAGTCATTCTAATATTTAAAATTGATATTTGTATAATTTTACAGTAGTAAGGTCCGGAAGCAGCGCGGTGAGAGCGAGTTCAAATATCCATAGAACGGTAGACCCTATAATTATTTCATACTATCGTTTGAGAAAAAATTAAGAATAAGAGATACTAAGACATTATAAGATCAAACATTAATAATACCCGTAATATTTTATGCGCTACGCATCTAGCGTGTTCACCTGTTGGAAAAAAACTTTAAAAAACCGTCCGCCCCGAAAAATGCCACAGAGTAAAATTAATTATTGTTTTTTTCTCTCTGTGTGCCCTTCGAGAATGTTATAGCAGAAATTATTTGGTGTTTAGCCGCCAGAGGGCGTGGCGCGATGTGATTAATATATTTCTATGGAAAAAACTTTAATGAGTTGGCCGGCCACCGCTCCTCGTTTTGTGTTCAGCTCGGGACACGTTGCGTAAAGTCGACGTAGGCCACCTTTGTCTGAATGTGCTGGTAATGTGAACATTATTTTGGAACAACAGGTATTCAAATTATACTACTCACGTGAAACTGGTGTACCTGTATGAAGAGATGAATGTAAATGTCAGGCCTTTATGAATATTTGACACTTGTGCTTTCATAGAAGAAACCAGAAGTGATGATATAATAATAATAATAATTAACGCGATAAAACTTTTTGTAATTAAGTAAGACATGCAAACAATAAAAAAAAAGTAAGTTGCCACCAACATATGCACGTAGCTTTAAATTTAGTCAAAATTGTGAATTTAATCGCAATTTTAAATAACACATGTCTCTGTGTTATTATATCGGATATTTTCGGTGGGACGCAATAAAAATTAAACTATAAGTACGTTAGGATTTATACTCGGTTCAGTATCTTTTTGCGGACGAACGCGGGCCACGCCCACGGTCTCTGGGAATTTGCATTCGGCTCAATCTGTCACTGTCCGACGATAAAATAATATGAGGAATATTTAAGAGTTACAGCAGTAAGAAATGCTTAGCGAGAAACATTTGGGTAGGGTGAGAAAATTCGGCTCACCTTCTACGTAGCTCTCCATACAAATTTAGTTATGAGTTTTTTGTTTCATACATACAATGAACATGTATGTAACTAGAACATGTATGTACGATCCCAGGAATAAAAATAAGGAATTTTTAATATAACAGCTATATGGTAATTGTTAATACCCGATTACATTACACATTCTTGCCGAATTTCAATACCTACTGGGCAAAATATTATAAACATTCCTACAAGCGGTGATCTGGTATACTTACTTGGAACTTGAAGAGACTGATAGGTACAAAAATATAAATAGAACTCAAGGCTAAAGAGACAGTGGCATCGACTACATTATAAAATACATAGGTTTCGACTTATCTGTCAAGGTGCTAGAGTCCGAATACCAGGAACACACAACTTCTTTAAAAAGTAATTTTCACTTACATACAAAATTAATGCTTACTGTAATGGCGTAGCTAATCTTTGTGACATTCTTCTATAGTCATAATTTTTCATAAGCGGAAACTTGTGCCCAACTGTGGGACAGTTAACAAATTGATGACGAACATGAAAATCTTTAAACATTGCCGGACTGTATCGTGATGACACAAGACGTCGATGTATGTTTACGATTGAACACGAGGGGAGAGTGGGGGGGGGGGTTACACTCCATGTTTTAAGTAACAAATTAAATAATACTTCTTAACAGCACTTTAATTTGTTCATAATGAACAAATTAAACACTTATAAGGTCACAGAAACCTCTCTCACTTCCTTCCTGCAAGAACAACAGGGTTTGCACAAGGGCTAAAGGATGTACAGTATACTGATTCCACTTTATAAGTCAATGATCAAGACTAATAACACTGATGGATAACGGTATAAGTACGTGTTACAGCCCTTTTCTGCAGTTCGTCTGCTGCTTGCTGCAGTTGCCTTTACTACCAAATGAAATTTTACAAGATAATGAAAGAAAGAAACGTTTAATTTTCTAATATATTGCAAAGATAACAATGTTCTATGTACTGTAATTAGAAAGATGTATCTTTAATAATAATTTTAAAAAACGCACTTTTAAGTATAGATGTAAGTAAAACAAAAATAATTATGTCAATAACGGGAGCTACTGACATTTGTAGATTACAAAATATTCAACGATATCTTTTCCGACCCGGAGATAGAATCCAGGACATCTTAGTCAATACCAAACTTGAAACTATTAGACCAAGGAGGTATCATAAGCGTCATGCAGGCATTCATTCTTTCTTGTTTCTGATAAATTCTATTCATACGAGTACCCCGGCAACAACCTGGCCGTGGAGATGTCCGACACTCCAATGAGTATCATTACCAACATGCGGAGAGGGATGTTGGTAGACGAAAAATGCCAGATTTATAACAACATAGAGATTAGGCACATTGTGCTCTCTGCCTACCCTTTGACGGACCTGGCGTGATATAAAATCATAATTGATTATTCACGTTATTATGAGTAAAAACCCCACGAAGCTAACCACAAGGCCAAGTAGGTCGTAAGCCGCGTATAGACTAAGCTGTCCTATTATTTCTTGTAACAATTAGGAAGCCACTATTATTCCGTCCGGTGAATGCCATAAATTTCAGTCACCCGTCACTCAAACGAGAGCAGAGACCGTTACTGTGGGTTTCCATTGTCGAGACACGGACGTCACGAATAATTTCACAACATCACGTCTGTATTTCCCCGAAGGAGCAGCAGAGAAGTTTGGACATTACCACACTGCCCCAGTGATGATACGTTTAATGATCCACCGGAAATCCACATGGAAATTCTATGTAAGAACAAACCTATAGTCTTCGAATAATTATTGTCCGAATAATTGTATGATCATGTAAAAAACAAAATAATCATTGCTTTCGAGTACATAGTCTTTTTGAATTATAATAAAAACATATTTTATATTAATAAAAACTTATTATATTTATGAAAATTATATAAAAACGCAATTTTGTTGTTCGCTTGTATTATTCGGTATTAAATTTAAAACAATAAAATATTTAACAATCAAAGCAATGATTATACAAGTTATAAATTTTAGCCCAAAAAGGCAATGGAAACGTGCTAACATTTTGCATAACACAAAAAATTTCTTAATATTCATATTGCCGCTTCGCCCGCGGCGTCTTCGCGAAATTATAACAAAATAAAAACTCAACCCAACTGGGATTTATATTATAAAAGAAGCAAACACACGCCCATTGTACTGAGAGCTTCAAAAATGGTGCTGCAGACAGAAAACGAAGGTCTCTTTAATCTGGACAGGTGTACAAAACAATGCTAAGGAACGTAGTAAGGCGTTCGCAGAGTTGAATATATTTGTTCGGGTGTCATTAACATATACGGACAGACAACCCGTAAACAAGATATGTAAATGATACGGTCCTACCTTCAGGACGTGCTGTGATTATTGTGGGGCTGGCTCTTTAAGAAAATGTGGCGGTGACGTCACAGTTTAATATAGTATTTGCCGCTTGAAAAACTATCACTTGTTTAAATGATTACTGGACCTACTCGTATGGCGCGTATCTGACAGCAGAACGATAGGTTTAATGATTGTAATGACAGATATTTATTGCTAATAAAGACCGTAACCCGTTGTTAATGTGCATCAATGTTTTAACACAAGTGTGGAAAGCATTGGGCACAGCCAGCAGGCTGGAGATGAGATCGATCAGCTAATCCATTTGCCAGGAACACTGTTCTCTGTAATAACCATGCGAGCTAATTTGATAACGTATTTTTAGGGCAAGTAAGTTAATAGGGCATCTCCTTACTGTATATATTTGGTTATTAACACAGAATGAAACATTTAATTTTATTTGCATTCATTTCGTAAGCTTTTATATCGATAGATACTGTATATAGCCATCGGAATTCCACAACTGGACATATACTTTCTCTGATCGATACCACTCCACCCAGCCTTAGACCTCTAGAATTCAGCTGTCTTTGCTCTCATACGGAATAATATATAACTTTGTTCATCCTTTAATATTGTATTAGACTTTTTCACAAAGATTTTTTACACTCACGAATTCTCTTGACTTGCTAGACAATGTTCTTGGCAAACGCAATATAGTTTCTTGCCAAAGTACTAAAGTATCGATCTCACGCAGCTCAAGTTATGGAGATGTCCAGTTTTGAAGAGATTAAAGTATATAAAGTTAAATGTATAGAATAAATATAGAAGTGTGTATGAACGGAGTGGCGAATGTACAAGAAGCATGTCAATGCTTTTATTTGCCTTTCGGTGTTCTCTAACTACCCTATAAGTGATCTAGCATGATAATATACGAGTAATGATACTAATAATATGTTTACGTACAGCTTACATGATGATACATAAATAAATGGAAATAAATCAAATACAATAATAAGAACGGAAAGAAAACCTCCAAGATGTTCTCGTCCCAAATGGATATGAAAAGGTGTTATCAATAACGCGTGGCGTGGCAACGCGTGGCGTGGCAGCGCGCTGGCGGAGCTGGGCGGTCGACGGCTCCCTGATAATGCCCGGCCGAGTCACCCTCTGGGCTGTATACGTTAACACCTCCCACCATCTCGCTTTGCTTTCTTACACAATTCATTTTATGAGGTTTTAACTATATATTCTTGATGGACGCAAAAGAAGCGCGGCAGGTCCGTGCAGATGCAATATTTGGCACTTGGTGCTTTCTGTCTACCCCATAAGAGACCTGTATGTAACCATATATTTTTCATTTAATATTATTACAAATATTATTTGAAGTTTATCTATTAATAATATGTGATTTATTATTATTATATCATCAAGCTAGGTCACTTCGAAGGTGGGCAGATTGCCAAATATTTTTCCCTTGTCGACCAGACCAGCTGGCTGGTTTTGGAGACTTTTGACTCCCCCTTTAGCCGGCATTAACTAACTAGATCAACATTATTATATAAAATTCATGTATTATTTTGTGCTATGTTTAAAAGTACAAGATGGATCTTTATCGCGTGTTACAAATAAATTATCGAATATTTCAGCGATCGGTAGCGCTAAGCCTAAGGGCTTGTAGCAGCCGTCATTATGATTCACGCACATAAGTGCTAGGGCAAGTCCCTTTAGTATTGTATCTTTATATATTCAGTTTATCTATCAAATTATAATACTATATAACTGAACGTTTGCGACAATTATTGAGTGTTACAAGTATAAGTGACTAAATGATGAGGTGATAATTGAATCATGAATTATAACAGTAATAAACGTATTTCAACATTACGAAAAAATGTCATAAATCTCTCGTGTCTTTTCCCTGTCTTCAAGAGAATCTGAAAATACTCTGTCTCGTTGGTTGAGTAGCTATTGCAAGTCCTGATCGGAAGGTTCTAGGTTTTAATACCGCGTCGGGTACTATACGAGTTTTCTAAGTTACTATTTATCTTAGATTTTCTAATTTACTAGTAATGGGTCAGAGTAGAGATATGTGAAACGAGGATTGTAGAGCTCTTCTCTAGCTACAGTTTCAGAGATTCCACTTGTTAGTTACGTTAACGTTATAACACCTAATCAAAACTGAAATCTAAAAGCAGTTGGGAAACAAACTTTTAAATTGAAAGCTTAATTTAAGTCTTTTGGTATAATTATACAAAATAAAGCCCATGAACGAAGCGTCCGTTGAGGGCGGGAATGCTACTAGTTAAAAGCACCTCGCTCGCAGCTCGCTCCGGGCTATGCGACCACTCCTTTATCGTTTCGAAGGGTGTAATTTAAACTGTTACCAAAATGTTAGTAACAAACTCTAATCATACGATATTGAGTTTTTAGTATGTATTGACATATCAATTTCTACTAATTTCTGTACAACTGAATTTGGTATTGCTTGTCTATATTGCGTTCATTCAATTTGTTACACATTTATATATTACATAGATATCTATGTGCATACGAGGAACCCAGACAAGATCTTAACGAAATAACTGAACTTTTGTCTCTACCATAAGACAGTTACAGGCTTATGGTAGAGTTTGAAGGCCGTAAAAGTAGCGTGCGTTTAAGAACAGTGATTAATATAGCTGATAGCATATAAGAATTGAAAGATTACAGTTATTTGCCACTTGGCACAGTCAACCTGGTGGCGATGGGAAGTTGGTACTATTGATTGAAAAATATTTTTTTAACTCCTGTTACTCTTATAAATGAGTGTTGGTTTTTATTTGTATTTTTCAGTACTTTCAAGTGAATTGAGGAAAACGAACTTATGAACATTTTTAATTATATCAATCTCATCTGTCGTTGATTTCTTAAGAGATTGTTTTATAAACTTATCAGGTCACTTCGTAGATGTTATCGAGTAACGTCTGATGAAACAGAAGTCTGATCCGACGTCGCTCGCCCGAGTTGCTTCGCTTTCTAACAAAAAACTATCACGCCACCAAAATACATAGCTACTATTGACGAGAGCCCGGCCAACCTACATGTAGCACTCGTTCTTTTTGAACTCAACCTTTCTCACAGTCTCCGCCCAGTTCGAAATACGCATCGTCATTTTGGTCGTTTCAATTTTTTTGTGTGGTATAAAATTTAATCATACTTTAATCTACTGTTTCAATAGGTACTGATGTTTCGTGGTTCACTCCTATTGGTCATGTTAGCCAGTTTCTTTATATGAATATTTGCTGATCGACGTGAAGTTATTGCGACTTTCGCTATGGTTCGAGAGCTTTACAAAATCAAATACACGATTTCGTACAGCGATCGAAACGTTTTTGTCGCTGTTAGATTTTAATTGCTTATCCTCGGCCGTGAAATTCGCGTAAACAATCATCTGTACAATTATTTTTGGAATTGTTGAAGTGAATAATGTTAAGATTAGAGTAGGAAATAGAAATTTAAAATCGATTAACTCGTGACTAGACAGTATTAAGACATAGTATGACGTCATAAGACTCTACATATAAACCTTTTATTGTTCCACTGTTGTACATCAGTGTCCTATACCAAAACGAAAAGCGTTAAGACCAAAGTCCGCAACGCTGTCCAAGCGCGGGTTGGCAGACTTCCACTCCCAGAGAGTAAAATGGAAAATTCTAAGGTTTGTAGGTAAGGTACCTTCATGACCTTTCCCTTCATCCTTAAGGCAAGTAATATTAAATCTCGAACAGCACATTTTTCCTTTGTTATTTATTTATCAAAAACGATTACTGCTTGCAACTGAACGTCTGTATAAACATTATACACATATAAGAATTAAAGTTAACAAATAAAAGCGTATATAATAACGGAGATCGAGATTTAAAAGGCAAATGCGCAATAAAAACTGAAAAGTGTAGTAACATAGGGATTGCTGCAAAATTGTTAGATTGTTATATATAAGCGTAAGCCAGGTCTCTGGCGGGAGGTAGACCAACCTTTGCTCTTCTTCTACATTGATCACTTTCTTTCTACAAGCGCATTTATTTTGGAGACTTTTGATTCCGTCAGCTAATATAATATCTATTTGGTCAAGGTAAATAAGTATTGGTCTCCCCAAGCATTGGTTTGGTTCACCCATGCGAATCGACTCCTAAAACCCGAGCTCAGAATTCAGGTTACAAAATACTGTACTAGAAATAAAAGTACATCACGCCTGTAATCCCCGAAGATATAGGCAGAGAAGTGTAGAACACTCCCACGTTTTATCAGTCACATTAACATCCCTCTGTGGAATGAGTGCACATCGGGCACATGTCTGGAAAATCAACATTAGAATAATCCAGTAGCGCCTGACCCGAGATTTGAACCTAGGAACTAATGATCGGCAGTCGCACTTGCAACCAACACGACCAATGAGACAGTAAAAGTACAATATGTAAATATGCATGCATATATATGAACGACGATTCGAGAACGATAGCCAGGCTTGGCAACGAAACATAAATACAATATACGTATATATACAGGAGATGGTTTGAGAACGATAACCGCGCTGGTGCTCCGGCCGCGGCTGCAGGCCGCAGCCAGTAATTAGGGCTGCCGTGCCGTCCCGCCCACCGGCTCCGCGCTCGCTCATTACTCACAGACGTATACCATGTACTGTGTGTGCCACTTGTATGTGTTTGAATTAATAATCATTTTCCATTTCCAACATACTACGCCTGTGTTTCCTCGAAGGGATAGTCAGAGAAGTGTAGTACGCTCCCGCGATACACCAGTTATCTTATATGCCCCACATTGGAATTCATTCTGGAGCTGTTGATATACACTGAACAATTAAAATGTCTCTTGATTTATACCGTTGTAGAATATCACTGGTTACGGGATTTCTATGCCCAAAAGTGAACTTTTAGAGTCCCATTCATTGATAGATATTTGGATATATCCAAAAACAACCCTCAAAATTGGCTAAAATTGAAATTATTGGAAAATATAGCTTTTGGAGAAGCCTGTATCCAGTAGTGGGGTAAGACCAGCGGATGCTGGTCACGATATTAACTTGGTTTTTTTGCTGCAAATACATTTATTATATTCTTCTAGGTTTCTTTTTGTGTTCAAATGTAGGTATGAAATTCAGTTATAATAAATTTTCAGGTTTCCAAGAAATATGTTTTGTAATATGACATTAAAAATTTCTTGTTAATGGCAGTTTGGCAAGAATGGGTATCATATTTAAAATATTTTATATAACAAAAGATTGTTTATGATATAAAAATATATAATATAGGTAGGTATATGATATTTAATAGATATATCAAAATATCAGTGTCAGTGTTCGAACTCCTCCGGAACGATTTGACCGATTCTAATGAATTTTTTGTGTACCTATATATGTACGGTTTGAGAATATGTCGCAGACTATTCTTCTAGCCATAAGTAATAATGGTGGTGTTATCTAGAAAAAAATCCAATATTGAATTTTATATTGCATTTTTCAGATTTAGCACCAAAAAATGCCTATGACCTTAATTTTTTCCTTTCATTTTTTATGGCAATTTAAAAAAAAAATTAAAGGAAAAAAATTGGGGTCAAAATTTTTTTATGGCAATATTGGGGTGCATGAAAGGAGCCTTCATGAGTGGCGACTGTGTCCAATTAATTACACACAAACTGCCCGGCGCAGTCTGGACATTGCGACTAACCCTTTCACCACGATGGCTGGTCACTCACGGTCGGCCATCGGCTCGACGAAGAAGGTGAATGGCAATATTTGTATTTTTGTAGGAAAAATAATGTGCAAATAAACCATAGTTGGTGTTTCAAACATTGAAATCATTCGAACACACAATAGATTCCTTATTTTTTATTTAATAAGTAAAATATTCACTAGAAATGATTTCTAAGGCAGAATAACATTTGCCGCATCAGCTAGTAGTACATAAGATAATGGACGCGTACGTGGGTGCGATCAACTTCTGAAAAACACGCAGCGAGTGCCGCGGACATTCCCATGGAATCATTACGGCGATCTAAAACCCATCGAGCCCTTCACACGACCTGCACGTAATTAAAATAATAAAAAAACATTCATGAATGAATACACCCCGAGACAGCCTCATGTTTATTAAAATCTTACCCGGGATCGCGCGTTCGATTCCCGTCCGAGCATGATTTATGTACTGCCAGCGCGTTTCCATTGTCGCCAATTGATCACTGGTCAACACCAGGCTTGAGCACCCTTACACATATCTACATACATACATACCTGGCCTATGTATATTTACATTATTATGTATCATTGAATATTCGCAAGTATCACAGACACATGATTGATACAGACACCGACGTCGATGTATGAAGAGATTAAACAATGAAGATGAAGCTCGCCAACTATGTAACGGTAGACATGACCCTGACATGATTAAAAAACAATAATAATTCATTGAAACGAACTCTTTTAAACCTAAATATTCAAGTAAGGACAAAATGTAATGAAAATAGTGAAAGTAATAGGCATATATATATATAAAGTGTAGTGTAGTACCTTTTTTATTTCGGTATATAAAGAGCTGATGCTGCATCTTAGAAGCTAAACACAACCTCATCTTCTCCAAGTGCACCCAGTTGTACAACAGCCAAAGCTCTGACATGCGGATGATAGCGGTACAACGCAACTATTCTAGGCAAAGCTAAACGACATGACAGTAGCGTACGGGGCAGCAGGGTAAGCTATGCAAGAGGCCGAGCAACGTGGGAATCAGGTGCAAAACTTGTAACAACCTATGTTTAGCAGTAGACTGTGTCACGTTCCCAAACCACTGCTGGACATACACACAATATGAAAACCCTTACGCAACCGTACAACAGTGGAAACATGCCGTAAAGGAGCGGGCACACCGCCTCATTCATTTGTTTTTTAGCCCCGCACTCTGGAACAGGCGAGTTTTGTTCGTCGATTTTCCGATAGACTTGATTAGTTTTACCTTGGATTAATCGACGGTGTACCGAACTGCTTTTTGTGCGTTACACCGTCCCTTAACAACGTATTATGATTTGTGACAATGGGATTATTACGCGTGTAATTTATGGTAGCGCATGTCGCCGGCTTAAAACAAACCGCGCCGATGGAGCCAGTGTCCACTACGATGTTATCACTTAATCGGTTTGTTATTCCGTATGTATGTCGGTTATATTAACTGTTTTTATGGGAGTTCTATTTATTGGTTGTAGCCGTATAACGAGAAATACGTACAGGTATGTATTATCATTTTATCATCGTGCCCGGTTTTTGCTATGTAGCCAGATAGTACTTAATGATAAATGTAATATTCATTTATTTAATCATACAAGTACAAGCAGTACAATATCAACAATAACATTTCGCTTGCTGTGACTAAAGGTAAGGTCATGAATAAATCTACTTACCTTAAACTTATCTATAATGTCCTCTAAGGTCTGTGAAATCTGTCGGCCGGGGAATAACCACTCTATTTTCACTTTTCATATTAAAATACCTGTGTAAAACAATACCATGATAAAGGGGACGATGAGAAGAGATGAGACATGGTCACGCCTGGTACATCCCGGTAAGTGGCCAACACGCTCAATAGAGGTCATGAGAATATGGCTCTTAACCTCTAATATTACCTCTTAAATACACTGGAACATATTTAGCCAGGCCACCTTTTAATTGGCACAAAACTTCGAATTACAGGCGAATTCACACGAACCACGATTTCCTCCTGCTGGTTATATTACCAAGCTCGCATCCTTGTTTGACAAAGCTATAAAATAATATTATAAACTTATAAACGATATTAAGTACCAATACTTACAATCCTGGCGAGTTCCGTAGGGTCTTCTGATTCCTTCATTAGCTAATATTACACCTATGTAGTCTATAC
>DWEJ01001639.1:0-12662 GCA_018245835.1 Mysoria sejanus stolli | reverse complement strand
TTCTCTAACATATCTTCTAAAAGTAGCTTGGAATCTGGATATATGCCACATATACCATCTATTCCATAATGTAAATGTAATGTCAATGTAATGTGGGAGTGGACCTACAGCACTTCTGTGTCTACCTCTTAAGGCATTACAGGAGTGAAGTTACATTTTTTTTGTTATGTGTTATTGGATAATAAAACGGTTATTGTAGTAACATAACGTTGACATGCGATTATGACAACCACGTATGTATAATGTTTGTTTTATTTTTAATGGATAATTAATTTTCGAAAACCATTACTAGCCTGGTATTATTTGTTATTAGCCGTAATGGTGTGTTCGATTCGTAAGATTGATAAATCGGTCAGTTAATACCGTCTTATCGATGCATCATTTAATTATGATCCTGACACAGACGCCTTCATTTTTAACAACGCAATTAACTCGCATAATCAGCGACGCGATCTGTGAGACAATCTTAATGACTCTATAAAAGTACACACTGCGTAAAGTGAAAACGTATTTCGCACTGAAAGCAAAAAAAAATTAAAATAGCAAAATCTTATTCAATAATTGTCTAAATTCATTATCATTTTAGATTTACTCTTGAAATTCATGAAACAATATGTTTAACACTAATTAATTAATGTAGTTGCCGTACCAATAGTAAAGTGTAACATCAATCCTATAATTCCCGAAGAAGTAGGCAGCGGATGTTGTACTCTCTCACGTTACCCCAGACACACATACACAACTAGAAAACCTAAATTACAAAATTCCAATATTGCCCGATATGGGCTTTGACGCCAGGACCTCCCGATCGGTGAATGCTTGCAATCAACACGACCAACAAGTAATGTATGGATATACTGCTTTGAAAGTCAACAGTTCTGTGACAGATATCAAACCTACTGCGTTGATGAAAATCAGTTAGCTTCTTGGAATTAAGTGTGGGCCGATTTTTATGTAGTAAAACGGATACAAGTAGGAATCATTTAAAAATATTGAAAAAGTTTGGTATGCCAATATAAGAAGAGCATTTAATTTAAGAGTTATTCGATGCTTGAGGGTATTTCGAAATTGAACATTTAAGACACGAAATCTGAAACAGCTAATATTTCTTGCAGAATTATCTTAAAACCTCCGTAACTTAATCCGAGCAATATCAAACATACATTTGGTCCAATTCATATATCAAGGCTGCCAATACGGTCTTTGACACCGAACCGAAGATGTAAGTTAGCGGTCATTAATTAAAAAAGTCCGCGAGAAAGAAATATTTCGCCTGGCGAGATTGCGTCGGCCATTTAATTGATAGGAGGCGAGGCGCGGACGAGAGGAATCCGAGTAAAGAAACGGTCGTTAGCTTATCACAATACTGATTTCACACCGTATGTACTGAACGCTGGGCTCACATGGAGGCAGCAAGTGCTGCCATCTGTGCAAAATGCAATTCAATTTACCGTCCTATACAAAAAATTGCGTTTTTGTAAATTAATGATTAAATAATTGCTAATACTCCAAGTTTCGGGAAATTATAGAAAGTATTGTAGAAAAGATATGAGGATATTTGTAGACATATCTATTAAAACTAGTTATTTACGATTAGCTAACAAAGAAAACGACAAACCATTTAATGTGCTGTCTAGCTCTCCATTTCGTTTTGGGAATATCAAAAAATATGTTATTAAGTTGTTAATATGCAAAAAAAAGCTGATGGTTTAATATATGCCTATACAGAAGTCTGATTTAAAGATGGTATTAGCTGCGAATAGATCCTTTTTGATCCCCTGGGATTTATTCATCGATTTTATTTCTTTAATTCTACAATTGGACTAGAAGGTTCACTCATTTAATGATCAAAATAAAGAACAAATTTAATGAGGGTCTAAAAAATAATACGTTTCGTGGCATGTAAGCCCAGCGCTGAACACAGAAGTCTCGGTCGGGTCACGCCGCGCTCTAAGTACAAAAGGACCACATAAACACAAGTTAAACTTTAAGTGGCTGCTTTGTATACAGCCTCTTGCACTGATTTTTGTATTCCGGGCATTAATATTATATTCACTGATGTACTCGTATTGAAGGATCATATTCCAATTCAGTATCTAATGATGGTGACTTTATAAAATTATTGCTGATCTTGGCTACGTGTTTTAAATTATATTTTATTTTTGCTTACTGTTCTTTAAAATCTATGATGGTTAAAAAAGACTAGCCACAGTATAAAAATAATGCACGAATCTCTCGAGAATATTTTCAGATATGTTTCACATCTGAAAATTTAAAGTTTTTTTGGTATTATGAGTGAAAAAATTATGTGGTAGCACATCGAAGTATATTTGTGCATCCGTCAATAATCTATACAATGGTGATGGGAATTCAATCAAGATCGCTTCGTGCTTCATCGGGACATTAAAATGGAACATAAAACAAACTGTAAGGTATGGATGTGGCAGCCTTGTATCAGCTGTGAAGATCTGTGCGATACACACGGCTCGGTAGAGTCGTTAACAATTAAAATCGGAAAGAGCGCTTACAACCTTCAGGCTGTAGTTTAAGACTGGAATTTTATTATAGAAATTGTTATAAAAATATGTGTAATGCAAAATAGTCAAGTGCATTCTGAGCTTTTTAGGACATACATATTTTATGTAAGTTATAGTTTTAAACCGATGTTAGTAGCTATGGAGTTTTCTGATTTAAATTGTTTATATGTAGAGAGCATCTAATAGATATATCATAAGCTTTGATAGAAATATTGTTATCGTAAGCTTTGAGCCTGAATACGACATTTTTGTTATAAATCTACTCACACTTCTAGATACTCAAAGACCAGCTATAATTAAATTTTGGAAACCGTCGGCATTCTGAATAACCAGTAATTATAGTTATTATGTAATAAATTTATGTAATGTAGTTTGTTAGGAAATAACATAAATGTACAAAAATATATTACATGATACGCTTTTATAATATATGTGATATTTACGATTGAGTCATGTTATAAGACATTATGCAATAAGTTTTTCTTGTACTCTACATTTTTCCCGTCCGTACGTAACGAGTGTCAGATGCGAAATGAAAATAACTTTTGGCGGGACCACCTCATAAATCAGAAACACCAGTGTAGCTCAATTAAAACCTGCTACTATCAGATGAACTCCCGCTACAGAAGGTAGCACAACCATTGGGAAAAAAACGTATTAAAAGCAGCTATGTAAAGGGCTGCTCATACTAATGGATAGCCACTAGGATGAGTCAGTGATGACAGTGTTGATGTACAGATAATGCATAAAGCAAAGTATTGCAGGTTGGTAGTTGTGATATGTATAGTTTTATTATACAGGGTGTATATCTTCATACGACAAACAATTTAACCACAAGTCCTACTCCTTCCTTATTACATGTTGCAATAATTAAAAACACTTAACATCAAATTTAAAAATTTTTTTTTCAAACAAACTTAATAATAAATAATGGGGTAAAAAATAGAACAATATTTGTACACATCAGTTCAGTCACCTTTGATAAGAGTGCATAATAATAATTTTTACACGCAGTGTGATCCTTATGTCCTATGAATAAGGTACTATATACATTTACTTAATTTGACGAATTTGCAGTTTTATTACGACTTGATTTATAAATTTTGTGCGATGACTAATATTAGTTAAGGATGTAGAAAATTGAAAAAATGAAAAACAAAATCCTGTGCCTAAAATATTAAAGATATTTGATTAAAAATTTGTTTGGAGTCTTGCATGATTTTCATACGGTTAAATTATTTGTCGTATGAACAAATACACCTTGTATGTTAGTTTTCATGAAACATACAATTTTAACATTACGCCTGTATCCCCCGAACAGGTAGGCAGAGGCTTGTACTATAGATAATTTAATTTTGTATTTAGATTCTCACGAAATGTCCCGTAGTCAATCATACCTTAAATTATATATAGCTTATAAAATATAAATATTTTTTTTGTAAAATTATTATTACGCAGTAACAACGATATCTCACTCCTTATAAATTCGACGTACCTCTTCTACACATAACTGTTCACACGTGCGCCAGTTTCCTTGATCACGTTTTGTGATATATTTTAGTCGTTTATCGCATATGAAAAAGAATCGCTCGTGGCTGTTAATACGACGCCCGTGTGACAACACGGTCAAGATACATC
The DNA here is from genome assembly GCA_018245835.1 of Mysoria sejanus stolli. Lineage (NCBI taxonomy): Eukaryota > Metazoa > Arthropoda > Insecta > Lepidoptera > Hesperiidae > Mysarbia > Mysarbia sejanus. Next base: position 8,487 of record DWEJ01001639.1, on the reverse strand, counting down.
GAAACCTTGTCAACCGTTTATTTCTGAGCGTGAATCATTGGTCCCATTAGGGATGGTTTATTAGCGATCCCGGGTTCGATTCATATTCAGAGAGGTCAGATTAGGCGGAAACTGGATGTAGATTTTTAGGTTTCAATGTTTTATTATCGTCTTCTTTAGTCTTGAATGGGAAATATAAATTGACATTGTCTCGATAATAGATATATTAAGTTCATCTACATTTGTATAGTGTACATAATATAACATGCTTGCGATAATGGATTTTAATGAAATGTTTTGATTTTAAATTTGCTTTGTATGTGATTATTATTGTTCTTTTTGTATTAACATGTTTCATTATGTAATAGTAACAACGAAGATACTGGACATTGAATATACAATGGAAATTCAACTAGATTTAAAGATCAACCAAATAGAAGGACAGAGGTCAGTTTTGTAACAATGTAACATCGTATTTGCCCGAAGGGCTAAACAGAAAAGTGGTGAATACTTCCACGATTCGCCGGTTACGTTATGAATACGTCCCACAAGGGAATAGACGTTGAGCTTATTTCAATACACGGGCTACAAATCTACACTGAAAACCACTTCTAGAAGTTTTAACTACATATTCTAAGTTAGAAAATGCCAGCATTACGTGAAGCTAGTACCTAGCATTGAAACCAGGACAAATTGGTCAGCAGTCCCGCTTCTGGCCATTCGACCGGCGAGGCAGTTAATGTAGTACTAGCTTTAAAATAACGTACCACCGAAATTTTTATTGCGGCGCAATTAAGTTTCTGTATTCTACGGTTATAAAATTTTAATTTAACTTCAATATTGCTCCAATTCATCGGAACATATTTTTCAACGGTCGGTAAAAAGTTCCACATCTCTATATATTTTAAATATCTCGAATATCCATCACACCGAATAATTAGAACCTATTGACAATTAAAATAAACGACAATTGTAGAGAATAAATCGTTTAGCCATTTTTACCGCGACACGGTTGCGATTACAGTCATAACTTTCGGCTATTAAAATCGAATGTTGAATTCCGAAAACGATTCGTATTCCGAATACATGTTATTAAGGCTATAAAGAATATAACTACCGCAACCCACAAGCTGTATTGGACTTTATTTATAAGCGTATAGGTTGCAATTTTGTGTAAGACATTAAAAAAATATGACTCGGATCATAAAGATAGTAACCGTCCAAAGCGTGCTATCTGTTTGGAATTTTATATTATTTAGAGAAGGTTTATAATAGATTGTAACTTTTGTAGTACAATATGTTATTCGGTATTGAGTTATTCCTATAGGAAACAACGGCTCGTGCGCCCAATCAATTAAATTCGAAATCGATTTAGCGATTGTAATCGATAATGGCGCGTGAGGCAAGGCAGCTGATATTCTTTTCTTTAATAGTATCATTGTAGTGTGCGAAAATATTTCATAACTTTCATATCTTACGTTTTTAGCACTTTACCACATTATAGTTTACTCAATGCTGATCCCATAAGGGACCTAGCTTGATGATATAATAAGAATTATAATGCTTATGAAAATTTTAGTGATAATATATTTATATTCCTGCGGTTGGTTTTTTATGGATTAACTAGATGTACTCGCGGCTTCGCCCGCGTGGAAATCAGTGCGTCACAAAGTTTTTCCCGCGTAAATAGCGACCTCGTGGGAATTCTAGGATGAAAAGTAGCTTATATGTTACTCTACAGAGAAAAGAAAAAAAAATACCTAGACAAAAGAGATGAGCAGGCGAGATAGGGGCGAGAGCCGAGGGGCGCAACGCGGACTCCAGCTCGGCATATACTACTTACCTGTACTTGATATTTTGGATGATTCACAGAATATCTTTATAAATTTTAGCCTGTGTTATTCTAATGTATAAGCTATATTATTGTAAAGTTTCATTAAAATCCATGCAGTAGTTTTTACTTGAAAGAGTAACAAACATCCATCCATACTCACAAACTTTCGCGTTTATAATATTAGTAAGGATTATTTAATGTCTTCAATTCTTTTTAATGTCATGATAATTGTCTCTTACAAACACGAAACGCAATATTGTTATAACGTTCAATTATCGGACAAGGAAGAAATGAACTATTAAACAAAACCTAATAAAAACATACAACAAAGTTATTGAACACGTAGGTGATACTGACGCATGGCCTTCAGCTGCACAATACGGTATTTGTTGGATGAATGTCACAATAATGTAAATTTATTATATGATGATGAAAAGACATTTTGTTGTCTTTTTAATGGACTTCATAATCGATGCATTTATCGAAGAGGCGATAATGCGTTACTATTTAAATTTTATTCATGAATATCTTTTCAAATAGTGACTTTTAACCGAGAGGCAATCCTTTATATTTTATTTTATAACGTTTTATTCATCGTTATAAATTCTTCGGCAAAATAAAAATATGCTATTTATTTAATGGCCGTAATAGATTCATTGTTACTATGTATCTTAACTTAACTATCATAATTAATTATTTGTGCCAGAAGACAGTTTTTGATCCTAAATATATCATAGTCTTAGCGTTTTAATATTGTAGACACATTGTGTTCATAGTCTGACATTTATTTATAATATATTTAAATCATAAAATATTGTAAAGACACCCCGCAAATTCTACAAGTTCTTCGTAAATTTCTCTAAGAAACGTGAAGTCTGCCCATTCGGACTTGGTCAGATTGGCAGGCGATGACCTTAACCTTTCCCATTCTGAAAGAGACTTGGATCCAATAATAGAATGATAAAAGGCGTTTTAGTCATCTTCGTCGAGTCGATAGCTGATCATGAGTAATCAGCCATCGTGGTGAGAGGATTAGTCACCATGTCCAGGGTGCGCCGGGCAGTACGTGTGTAGTTAATTAGACACAGTCGCCGCTCGGGGAGTCTCCTTTTATGCACCACGGCGTTTTAGTGCCAAACCTAAAATATTTACGTTGGCAGTCTAATAACTTCCCCTAGCTATAATTGCAATATTATTTATTAAAGACAACAACTGCAGCAGAAATATTTATTTCTGAAATTATATTTTTCGATCTAGAATGCTAAATCTATTAATTTTTCACTGAATAAGAATCGAACATCAGTTTCAGGCAGTTAAACAAAATGTGCCATATGAAAAGGTAAAGAAATAAAGGTTACTTTTAATGCGTCCGGGATTTGCAATGATCATGTGGGGTCCACTACATGGGAAGGTTAAGAAGCGCTGGCCTAGTTGCTACCCACGGCAGCGCGTCCAGTGATACGAGGACACGCTCTCATTCCCGACATCCTACGGGAAGTGCGAGCACTTGCGTCAGCGGGCAGGACCTTAGCGCGCCGTAGACGACCTGTCAGACGTTTGCTAGCAAGATATATTGCCAGAGACGCAAATGATTATAACCTTCGTTATACTCGTCACAAGATTAACGCTAACTTCGAGGAATCCTGCAGCTATTTCAATATTCTCCACCTTGTCTCCTACGAAACGCAACGCATGCGTTTCATAAATATTATTCGTAGCACTATGCCCGTTATTATGTTCCTATAGTACCAAACTTTTTACAGTTCTCGCATCAGGTCACGCTATCGTTGTTCTAAATCTGTCTGAAAAGTTTTAAAGATCAAACTTCGATAGTATCGTGAACCTACCAGATTTTCCAAACTACTTCGGTTACGTAACTAACCAGTTATATAAAACTGAGCTATATTAACTTTGTCTACAGGTTGCAGTAAGAGATTTTCGGTTTATACCGCCAAAATCGTAAACGAATTTGTTGTAAACGTTCTAGTTGCGTATAATGAACAAAAATACGTCTCATTGGTTATTCAAAGAAATCTGTACATACATTGATGCGAATCACACAATGTTGGGATGGGTTGCTAAGGTCATAACTATTCACATGACCAATGCCAGAGTATCCATTGAAGCCATGAATGAATTGGTATCAGTGTCGTATTAAAAACCGTATTGAACGAGACTCCACAATAAATTACTGTCAATATTCTCTGCATATCATTTTACATCAAAGACAGATGTTACATAATGCGCAGTAACTGAATATTGGAAAGAAGATTTCGCCTTTTGTCTTTATGGAGAAAGACAAGTATATATATCGCTAAGACTATCAAAGTGTTATGGGGCTGTAAAGAATATTAACCCCTGCTCCGAGTGAAAGTATTGAGATCGAAATTATGGCAATAAAGGCCGGGCGACAGGGACAGACGGTGGAGTATTTTTCCTGCGCCAACCTTGGCCAGAGATGAGTTTTTCTTCCAGCGTGCTGCGTCCTCTGACACAAATGCGGATGCGCTCAATTGTCGCGCTGGCCGTCATCGAACCGCGTTAAACACCAACGCAAGGCTGCAATATATAATTTCTACTTGTGTCCAGTATATGGCAGAAAGCTCACCATAGACATAGGGGCATGTAATGTAGCTGGTGACACATGTGAATGTACTACACTACACTGCCTACCTCTTGGAGGATTTCAGGTGTAATGCTACATTTTAAATATATTACTATAATCATGTATACATATACAACCATTTCATTAGTATGAACTTAATGTTAAATTATGTAAGACTATTTCAATCTCAGTCAAATGTCGTTTGTAATTAAGATAGGAAACCACAAGTTCATACTTGATGTCACTCATGATCACCGCACATTCATTTTAATTAACAGATGAAATTTTATATGGTATTGCCGTAATTCCAAAACTGAGGTTAATGTTTTAGTTCAGTGAAGATCACTTTTACATTTCAATGTAGTAAAATCTAAAAAAAAGAATCTAAGACAGTCAACTTAGCCATATACAGAAGATCCAGGAAATAAATTAACAATTCATTAATGTCAATATAGTTTTACTGAACATTCCATTATAATGTAAGTAAGAATATTATTAAGATTATAAAAACTCAATATATTATAATAGAGAAGACAAAAGTGCAGAGGTAATTTGTAATGCCCACCTAAAGTACATCATGTTTCTTAAGGTACTGGAAGTCTACATTCCTTGCTTACTGGGTGCGGCATGCCATTGCCTAAGACTGAAAAAAAAACATATGTCTAACACTGAAATTGTACCTAAACTGGTGCCAACACAAAACTTTTGTTTAATTTTAAAACAAGCTGCAATACTAACATCATCCACAAATATAATGGTCCTCCTAATTTACACCACCTTAGGTCTCAGAGAATAACTGCCTACCACACCTTTAGAAGGAACACATTAAGTTGTAGAAATTAGTTACATTAACTTGTAGAATAGACACAAGGCTGATTTTTAAAAACCAACCTGAGACAAAGGACTGTGTTAAGTTTATATAAAATTATAATTCTTAACAATATACATATATCAAAAAATTATAATCTATACTAAGGTAATATATGCAATGTTTATAATAAATGCAAAGTTATATAACTTGGAATACAGAAAATGGAATCTGTAGATATTATTGGACTATTAAAGATGGCTGACTATTTTGTCTGTACAATTGAAAGTAAAATATGAATAGCCAACATTGTTTTGAACATCGTCACTTATATTTCCATGTTGCAGATGGGATTTGTTTCAAAGTAAGACTAAGCCTACTTTTTGTACCTTGAAGAAAATTACGAAGAACTGTATTTTACAAGTTTCTTACACTATAGCTTCTCCCAGTGTTACAGCAACAGAATCTTGAATCTTGATATGGTGATTAATAAACAAAAAAGTCTAATTGGCAGATATCCTTCAAGATAACATATCCTTAATGTATACAGTAGAAACCTGGTAATTTTGCCCCTGCCTAATTCGGGATCCCCTGTAATCAGCAATGCCTGTTTTATTGTTGAATATTTTTTGACAATCTTAGCAAATAGATAATGTGTACCACCACTATCAAGGCATGGGTGGTATTGTGTTAATTCTAGTTGCTTAATTTGGATTTTACTACTTGTGATAGCAGTGTTGCCTAGCATGCATTCATTGGTTTGATGTTTGTCAGATTACAAGGTACTCTTTTATAAAAAAATCTGGACTATAGGAACTTAGGCAATACTCTAAAATGCTGCAAATTCAATAGTCTAACACTGCCCTACAAAACATTTTTTGGGTTATTGGGGTTCCACAGTATTACTAAATCCGTCCATTATGGAAGCTGTTATTGGAAGAAGGTAAGCATCTTATTTCAATGTGCTGCTAAGTTACTTAGCATCGTGCAGGAGGTTTTCAAACCATCCTCACAGCTTCTAATAATCTTTAATCTTCTAATTAGGTACAAAGGTATGACAATTAGTATTGAATGTTTAAAGTGCCCCTAGAAGCACAAGAATAGTTATGTAACTCCAAAGATAGAGGAAATTTAACCCAAGACTATCCAGTTTCTCTGAATCAGATAGTTCAATATTTATTATTATTTCACCAAGTACTTTATGAGGTAGGCAGAGCATAAAGTGCCAAATATCTCTATACTTACAAACCTCATGAGTTTCTTCTATGATATAAAACAGTAGCATTGTTCACTTATTTTGGGGTACAAAAGGAGCCTCCCCGAGTGGTGACTGTGTCTGATTAAGAACACATACTGCCCAGCGCACCCTGGACATTGTGACTAATCCTTTCACCATGATAGCTTATCAATAACGATCAACCATCGGCTCAAAGAAGAAGAAGAAGATTGCTCACTTTACTTATTTGTCAAAGAGAGATTAGGATATCCCTTTCCACAGTAAGACTTACATTGTAACTGGTGAAACATGGAAACATACTACATTCCATTGCCTATGTCTTGGGGAATTACAAGTTAGAGATGTAACGAATGTCACTTTTTGAACATTCGCAAATGTGGATGCGAATGTTTGCTACCGACATTCGCGAATATTCAGTTTCTGATAGAAAATTTCATTGATGAATTTGTTTTTGTTTGTTTTCATTGCATTATATATTTTTTGTTAATGTTCTAATGAAAATTTAACTGTTAAGCTTCATTACTCAAAGTTAAGTAAATAAATAAATAATATAAAATGATAAACTGAAAATTGATAATGTGATCACTAGGTTGTCCTTTATGTTGTATTAAAAAACATAAGAAATAAATAAATTTTGATTTTTTATTTTTTTTCTTCTAAAATTTATAAGGGCAAATATTCGCATAAATTTTGCGAATGCAAATGTGAATATGCAAAAATATGCAAATATTTGTGAATGCGAATGCAAATATTTGTTACATCTCTATTGCAAGTGTGATTTTTTTTTATAAAGAAATGTTCTTTCAATTTAAAGCAAAAACTCCTTCAATCAGCTGTAGTACTGATCAATGGAAATATGAACTATATTTTTCATTATTATATTTTTTGGCATCATCTGAACGTTCAGATTATGCACTATCCTTACATAACATTGTGTGGCCCAAAATTTTAATAAGTTTTAATGGTTAAAATAATGTTTTATAAAGTGTCATTGACAAAATTAAATCAAAAGGTAACCATAATGTAATCGGTTACATAAACAGGTAATGTTGTTATGTGGAGCTTATATATTATATGTTAATATTTTATTTAACTTGTGTAAAATGCTTTAACAGTTTTTAAATTAAAATGGAATGAAAACTTTTCTGTAACAATTTGATAATACGTAAAGTAAGGACATAATACTACGAATAATAAGATGATAATTCAGCTAATCTGCAATTGTTTGTTATTAGAGAAGATAAATTAAATCAGCAATATCTTGTTTGGATCCGTAACAGATTATAAACCGTTTGTACGACATATAAATGAGAGAATACTACATTTATTTTCCTTAATATTAAGGTTGCCTTTGGTACCTATTACAAATTAAATCAATATGCCGCAATACTACATAATGCCGCGTCAACTTTTTGAAAATTTTTAGTCCACTTTATTGGATTTAATTCAAGATTCAACATTACAAAAAATTTTGTACAAAATGTTTATAGCAACTTTTTGTAATAAATGTTATTGTAAAAACATTTCCATTCAAAACAACCAAAAATTCATAAAAAACACAATTTAACTTTATGGAGTACCAGGGCGTGGCCTTTTACGGTTGTTTTCTATATATATTAAATAGTATAAGTCCTTATATTTAAGCTAACTTAAAACAATGTATTACTTTTGAATTCCGTGCGGTTTTCAGTCAAGATAAGATAACAATGAATTTAGATAAGAAAATTACACTTACATCGAGAGATTCCTTAGACGCCATCTTTCACACAAACTTTTTGACGTTTCAAATTTGAGTTTGACTTTTCGTATCAGATATTTTCAAAATCAATAATATTGACGGTCGGATACACATTGAATTTACCAAAAGGTTTTTATGTAAGTTCATACTTTTTACAGTTGTTACTTTTTATTATATCATTCTACTTACTTTATATTTAAGTCCACATAAGTTAAACAACAGTTCTCAAAAAATAAGTTATACTAAGACTACAAGTTTGACGCAAATGACCCATTTTTATTTTTTA
>DWEJ01001638.1:0-12663 GCA_018245835.1 Mysoria sejanus stolli | reverse complement strand
GTTTCTTGACGACCCCATACAAATATAAATACAAAGAAAAATAGCCCCCCATACAAAGAAAATTAAATTAATATAAAATCAGTATATATAAATATTTGACATTAAAATCTCTCGACCCCAGAATTTTGTATCCCATAGTTTAAAAAGCCCTGATCTTGAGTACTACATTATACTATGATATGAATTTAACAATCTGAGCAAAGCAGATACTTAACACAGACGAATAATTTAGTTAAATGTTATCGGTTGTGTAGAGGTTCTGTGTGTGCCCATGGCCGTCTCACATCCTCCGCGCCCACCAGCGACTGCACGGACTGTGAAGTTGGAACCGTCTGTACCTCATGCAGTGCCACTGTGGAACCTGCTTCATTCTACGTAGAGCCTCCAGCTGTAAATAAAATGTTATTTTTTCATGTTTACGGTATTGAAGCACCTATAAAGTTCCCATAAGTTATAATATATTGGGACATCACCACTTACGGCAATCTGATCCCAAACTAAGCTTCATAAGAGCTCATATTATTGTAACCAGATGGTTGACAATAATTAAACCAATGTAAGGGTATTTTAATTAACACTATATAATAGAATATGAACTTTATGCAAAATGCTTTATGCAAAATTTTTTATTGATTTTTTTTATTAATAAACTATATTGCCTTGCTTCTTGCAACCCATTCGAAAATTGAAAGTAATTACTTTTAAAATAATTTGACACTAATAATTACACACGTTTCTTATATTACAAAAAATTTTTTTTCCAATTTCATAAATATAAACACATACAATTAGTCGAAATCAAATTTAAAGAATAATTTTAAAGTTCAAAAATTTTCTTTCAATGCAGTTGCTTAAAAAATAAAATATAATGGAATGTTTATTTAAAATTTACATCAACCCTTAAAAACGTCAACGTTTATCATGGTACTATCTAAACTATAAAATATATAAGGATAGGCTACATGAATAGCCGATAATAATCAATAAACTAACTTAGAGCCATTTAAAAACTTTGGAAAATATATATCTCAATACTCACGTAGTCTATATTTCCGTTGCGTATGGGTACGCTGTTCGTGCACACAATTATGCACATAAATACCAGTGCTATCACACACAAGTGGAATTTTATTTTCATTTTAGAGTCAACTTGGTAGCAGTAGTCCCGAGGGAGCGTGAGGAAAGAGCGAGGCGGGTGAGACTTATGTCCAGAGGCATCCATTCCCGCTGTTTATAAAGTAAGGCGCCCACACACTCTCGTCTTAGTTCAGTTCGGTATTAACTTGCAGAGCTAGGGCGCAGGTACCTCTTCCAAGGACATAGAGGATATTGTAAGAGCTTCGAAAAAATTGTTTCAAATTCTTGAGCGCATTTGACTTAAATATTCCATAGTTCGATGACAGTAACAGTTTGCATTTTTGCCATTATTTTTTTTGTATGATAGCTCTATTGATTATTCATGTTGACGTTATCAACAAAATAATGTTAAAACATCCCGACTTTACATTTAAATTTGAGATTCTCTAAGATTTTATTATTGAACTATTATTGATTTTATAATTTTACTAGATGTGCTCACGGCTTCGCCCCGTGGAAATCAGTGTGTCACGAAGTTTTTCCCGCTTAAATACCGACCTCGCGGGAATTCTAGGATGAAAAGTAACTTATATCTTGCTCTACAGAGAAAAGAGATACTTTCGAATTTATAATATTAATAAGTATGGCTAGTATGGATTATTATGTATTTTATAATTTTATTACTTATTTATTATTGATCTTAAATTTTATTATTGATCTGGTGAAACGTGAGAGTGTTCTTCATTCTTCTGGCTACTTCTTCGGGGATTACAGGCGTGATGTTAAGTTTATTATTCTCATTATTGTTATTTTTTGTAAAATATGTATCCTTTTAAGTTTTAGTATCTTGGTATCTGTGCCTGCCTAATAATTAATATTTAAAATAATATTCACATATTGCATATTAAGAAAGGGACTTTTCATAGAGACCTATTTTGTAACGTCGTAGAGACCTATTTGGTATTGAAAAATTGTTCCAACAATCGAGTGCCTTGAGAACGCTCATTTAACGGCTAGAGATACAAACATAAATACTTTCTATAGAAGATTTGTAGAATTTAGTTAAAACAATAAATGTTCCGAAGACACTAGGTTAACTGTTGTTTGATCAAGTATTTTACAACTTACGATCGTGTTGTTACAAAATCGAAATACATGAAATTTTTTTTATGTGTAACCCGCAACAAAACCCTAAAAATAAATCCGAAACTGTAATCCACGCAGCCACAGTCACGGGAATAACTAATATATGAAGAAATAGAATATAAAGTATATAAAAATATAGTAATAATTATGCTTTTCCGATCCTTTTACTTCTAACAATAGCACTGTCTGTTTACTGATAAGAATAGACGTCCTTTGTGCTCACGTCTACGCGAAGCAACTGGGAGATAAGAACATTGAACGCTTTGAAAATGAATAATTTTGCTCATGGAAGAAAAATGCCCTAGAAATAATATTAAAAACTTATAACGAGTGTTCCGAAATAAGAATCCTATCAATGGCTGAATTTTTATGAGAATTGCATTTGTTTGTGATTATACACTATTATATGATAATAATAGAATGGCTGTGTATTTACAGCCACGTGTAAAATAAAAATAGTTTTTGTCTCCATTTTTATTTTTATTACACCGGATTGTGGAAATAAACAGTAATTTTAGTTTCTTACAAATACCAGTAGCTACATTGAAAACGTCCAATATAAAACATAGTTTGAGATTTGAGGACTTTTAGGAAAATAATAGCCAAAATTGGTTTACATCATATTTGAACAATGAACAAGGCATGCATATAAATAGGTAGTGTTTGGTAACTGGTATAAATATAAATGAAATTACTCAGACTAACCAACAGCAGTGGATACTGGTATGGTTCGTATTAACGTAACTTCACGCCTGTAATCCCCGAAAAGGTAGGCAGAGGAATGCAGAACACTCCCACCAGATACGTTTACGTTCCACTATGGAATAGGTGGTGAGCCTATTGCCATACACCGGGCACACATCCAAACTCCGAACCACTACTAAAAAATCTAAATTAGAAAAATTTTGTAGTGTCCGACCCGGAATCGAACCGAGACCTCCCGATCAGCAGTCGCACTTGTAACGAATACGACCAACGAGGCTGTATTCGTATTAAACGAAACAATATAATTATGTTGCCTGTATAATTGACCCTTGTAAGTATCGACTCTGAATGAGAAGGGTTGAAGCCCGCCTGCGACCCTGACCAAGTACGGATTGGCAGACTTCACTCACACGCCTTAAACAATAGTTCAGTACATTATTATGACCATGAATCTGTTCCATTGACGAAGCAGATATACAAGGCACAGGTGTCGAGGGACGCTAAGACACATTTATCTATATCTATTAAAGAAGTTAGAAACTGAAGTCTGAAGGGAGTAGTGATGCATGTATAAGAAGCGAGCAAGTGTGCAAGGATAGAGATATTCGGCACTCGGTGCTCTGTGCCTACCTACGCGTAAGGGTCCTGGCGTGAAGATACATATACGTTTTTTTAATCCAACTCAGTACGCTTCAATAACATTGAGAGCAAAAGTATCATGCAGTCAGTAACAGAACAAGCTCTCATTGCACTGACTAATGGCAGCTGCAGGTTTTATTAAGCTGATTGTTCCAGATTTTGTTTAATAATCGTCTATTACGCCTGTAACCCAATGCGTCTGGGATAAGATGCCAGTTTCATTCTTCCGCAACCAGTTCAGAGAACATTGAGTCACAGGATAATTAGAAGGACAGTTCTTTTCATCTTGTGTCATCATCCTATTATACGTTTCTTAAATCATTTCAATCTGTAGTAAAAATTTGGGGATATTCCAAATATTTACTATGTGTATTTTGATCACTGCAGAACTAAAGTATAGAATTTAGATATATGAATACATCGAGTCCTCCTCGATCGTGTTGATTGCTACCGCAACAGCCGATCAAAAAATCCTGCGTTCAAATCCCGGGGCGAGCTGTATAGTTTTTTAGTATATTACATTTTCTAGTAGTGCCTCGGTGTCTGGACTTGTGCCTAGTGTGTCAGAATAGGCTCACCACCTGTTCCATTGTTAGAAGTAAACCTAACTAGAGAAACGTGCCTTTGTGCTACTGTACACTAAAACAAACCAACACTAAAACTAAAACATGTTATTAAAACTATTAAAGTAAAATTTTATTTTTATCATATTAGGAGATAGTCGGAATCCTGATCGGAGCCACGAGGAACCGATGAATCCAAACAATCGCAAATGCGGCTACATTTGGGATAGACTTAGGTCTAACAGTGAACATCAGTGATCAGTGGAGATATTTACAACGAATCTTAGGAAGTTTTACTCGAAACGCGGTTAAAAATAAGTGTTGTTCTAATTAATTTATTAAAAGACATCGAATACCCTGATCGCGACATTAAATGAGATTACCTGAGCACCGCCGCGTGGAAACCTATTTGATTAGCTAACAGTTTCAGTACACGAGCAAGGTGACTCGGCTCGAACCAAACGTTTAGTGAATCCTTAGTAATGAAGTACGAGTATGTGTTGACCATCTTTCTATATCAATTTTGTACCAATTAAAAGTTACTGAACGTGTAATTAATTTCTATTCATTTATTTTGTGGTGTTTCATCTATTGGGTAGGTTACTGCTTTAAAAATAAATATAGCTATCCCACGCCACGCCTAATTCGACCTCTTACTTTAGGAGACCGGGTTCAAATTCCTGGCGCTCACCTCTTGAAAATGAAACGATAAAAGGGTCAATATCGAATCGAATATTGGACTACCATATAATTCAATTTTACTATAATTTTTATTAGCTAAACTATTATTAAACTATTAAAGCTCAAAGCGGTTATTTGAACTGGTAGTTTAAAAGCTACCAGTTAAAGTAACCGCTTTTAATAATTAGTGTTATTGTAAAGTTAAACAAAAATGAAGATATTATAATGTAGGATTAAAATACACTACATAAAAATATAATACTTTTTTATCTATAGCCTAGTACACTAAGAACATACAATTTAACCAGCGAATTATCGAAATATGTCTTGTCTTGTTACAACAATGGTCACCCCAGCGACTGATTATCGATTGGGACAGCTGGCTGAAAGAGACGCCAGTATAGTGTCGCACTTCTCGTGTTTGTCGCATAAAAATGAGTTTTCAGTCGTATTAACTAGCGAAGACTGCAAATTTACGATATAAACCACGAATAAGTTAACAGTAACAATTTTTAGTACAACAATGTGATTACATGTCGGGTTAAGTGTATAAACAATGAAAAATATAAGTGTTACGTGTTTCAATAACATCACTGGAACATAAACATGGTAAGCCCTTTATGTTAAGTAATTAAAGTAATAAATCATATTTAGTATAGGTTTAAAAAAACAAAGTAACAGTTAAGAACCAAAATTTTTTTATTAATTTAACACGCCGGCAAATGATCCATTCGGTTGTATTTTAAAGTTATTAAATATAACACATATTTGACTCTACATTCAATAAAATCTTCATCAATGTAGTTATTTTTATATTGACAATGTTTATCCAGTTTTGATATAAACTACTTTAGAATTTAAGGTTTCTCTGATAAATTCATAGCATACCTACAGGACACATTTATATTAACCGCATGCTGCAAAAAATATTTTTTTATTGTATATTGTTATTTGTATTATTTTTTGTTTTATATTAATACAGATTTTGTTTTACAGGTGTAAATGATGGCGAATGATCGCGAAGGTGGAGGCTTGCTGAGCAAGCCCCTGAGTGTGCTAGGCAGTGGGGAAGCTTGTGGCGCAAGATGGACGCTGGGCGCCTTGCTGCTGGCGCCGCTGGCCGCAGCAAACTCCAGCTACTGTGCTGTGCCGGCTGTGATGCTCCTCGGGATATTCATTACATTTGCAAGTAAGTAATTCAATAAATTGACTAACAATTATCTTATATAAAGTTATTATTATAATTTTACTTTATTACCCTTAAGTAGAGACGTGGACATTTTCAATAAGTCTATTTATAGAACGTATAAACATAAACAGATCAGATAAAAACACTAACACATTTTTCAGCGTTCATTTCCAAAGACCTGAAAAAATTGTCGGAAATACTACCGCCAACTAAAACAGCGCGCGGACGTCGAGAGAGGAACCTGAGGTCTTTCGCCGACTTCATGTCGATGTGGATGTGTTTTCTCTCACACTTGGTGGCGGTGGCAGTGTGCGCCAGGATCCTCAGCGCCACAGCCGACCACGTCACGGGAGGGAAGACGCGGCGGTGGCTGTTTGGATATGAGACGCGGTCGCTGGGCGAGCCGTGGCCTGACGTGCTCGGCGTGACAGTCGTGATGGTTGTATGTGCTATGTTCATGTGTGGCCTCGAGGTGAGTGAGTTACTGTAATATATCCATCTGTTCGTTCTCGTAATTGTTATGTTGGATTCCAATGGAAAATATAGGCCTGGCTGATAGGATAGACGACATTTAAATCAGGTCTGTAATGTTAGAAATTTGTGGCTTGTAATGCTCGGTTCCTGGCGTGAAGTATAATAATACTCGTACTTAATAATAATAATAACCAAATTTAATTGTCATCACTAAATATTTTTCGTAAAATGTTTTTTTTTTCTCTTTTATTTACAGGAAAGCATGATGTTTACTTTCATGTTGTTAGTTTTGCTGTACATATTCAGCCAGTGCTTCGCAATTTTCGGTCTGATTAATCTAGATATAACGAACATCAAGATACCTATACCAATTACTATATACGAGGTAAGAAATACATGGGAGGCTTATTTCCAGCATTGGACTACAAGAGGCTCATGATGACGATGACCTTAGTAGCACAACATTGATTGTTATTTCAGGTGTTCGCCGCTGGTGCGCCAATCTCATACGCATTTTGCACAGCGCTCCCACAAAAGCCAGGGGAAAGAGTGAAAATACATTTGTTTTTTACGATCGGCCTGCCGACCGTCGTGCTGGGCAGCTTGTGCTTTCTTTATGCCAACATGCTAAAAGGGTAACTTACACATGACGTGCATTTTTTATCTTAGAATATTTTATCTGTATAGTTTGTAAATACTGTTTAATTTATTGAATTTATATATCTATATCTCTTTATAAAATGTATATAATATTATATTTATTTTTAAATACTGGTATTTATTTAAAGTTATGGTAAACAATATTAAAATTATTTAATTTTTTTGAATCACCGCCTAATTCATAATGGGATGTACGAGGGAGTGCACTGCACTCCTCAGCCTACTTCTTCGGGCGATACAGGCGTGATGTTACCTTTATTTCTATTTTATTCCAATTATCAGTGAACAATATGATGCTACACAAGCACTATATCTTTATTTTATCAATTTCAGCAACAGCATCGACGCAGCGCTACCGATTACGTCGCTGCTGGAAGCCCGCGCCGCCGGCTGGGTGTGCCCGGCGCTGGCCGCCATCACGGTGGCCGGCATCTGCCTGGCTCTCACGGAACTGTGCCCGATACTCTTCTCGGTGCTGGTGACTCTGGCGTCTCCAGAATGGAAAGTACTCACGAGGTCGATGACTTACGAGAGCACGACTACGGGAAGTCCCGTTTTGGCGGTGTTTACCGCTGGTACGTCGTAATGTGTTCGATTTTAAAAATTGCTTCATATAAAAATATTTTTTATGCTAATCGAAATAAAAGTGAAATATTCAGTTTAACTTTACTTCATAAACTATTTGCTAGCACATTAATGACAATTGAGTGGATAGCTTAAAAAAATTGAATTAATAATTGATTATATTACTTCTTCGGTACTTAAGGCATTAATCACGTGACCTACAGAATTTTTACCACACGTAATTATTTTAAGTACCAAGTACTCGAGAACAGCATCATGCCCGCCTTAAGTGCAATTAAATGAAGTTCTCTAACAATAACACACCAGCTGACTAATACTAAATGATATTAACTGTCCTGTTCGACATTAGATGAATAAAATATGTTCTTGGA
Organism: Mysoria sejanus stolli; assembly: GCA_018245835.1. Taxonomy (NCBI): domain Eukaryota; kingdom Metazoa; phylum Arthropoda; class Insecta; order Lepidoptera; family Hesperiidae; genus Mysarbia; species Mysarbia sejanus. The sequence goes on along the minus strand of DWEJ01001638.1, from coordinate 4,573 downwards.
AGACGGTTGGTATAAGTGGCCGTTGCATACTGCGGTTTGCTAATTTCTTCGCACAAAAAAAAAATATTTTCATTAAATCAAACAACACAGATACCTATTTACACATATAATGTTCTGTTACTCTAAATGTCTTTTTAAATAAGATTTTACTAAATATTTACATATTGTATACATACATATGTTATATTACGGTAATTTCAAATATTGAACACTGCTCTGTTGGTTTATTCAGGAAGCTTGGCTGCAATTCTAGCGTTCGCATGTCCCTTGTCGCACATGATAACTTTGATCAACGCGAGTCATTTGATGAGTATTTGTATCCAAGCGCTACACTTCACTATAATGAGATGTGTTCCTACAGTCGAGCAGATGGAAGCTGGAGGTGAGTAACCTTTTTATTTTTTACCTATTAAGTCTTGCTTTCTGATATGAATCTATCAAAAGTTGACAGAATTTTGAAAAGCCTTACTCCACCGTGGTCCAATATAATTACCGAAACATGATAATCTATGTTAATAAAGTATTTTAGACTTCCTCTGAAGTAACGCTTGTGCGAAAGCACCGGCAGTAAGTATCCAATGATTTTAAAATTCGACAGCTGTGCCGATTCACGAGAATGAATGATGGTTACATTTGTGCAGATGTCGAGTATAAACGGCTAGGAACTGAAGGAAGTTCTCGTGGAACGACCACGACGACGGGGAAACAGAAGCGAGGCCTGTGGTTCATCCCATCGGCGATGAGGCACACCAAAACGTTGGAGAGTATTAAGTCCAAAGTAACAAAGGGTAAGGAATAACTTCAATCAATCTTAATTTTTGACCAATATGATTCCCGGGCAAAGTTGTATTGTAATGCATGATTGAAAGTATTTGCGAAAGACGTGAAACTGAAACAAATAAAAGACAAATAAAAATAGTAAAATATTCTCACTATAATCACCGTTATTGTTTTACTGTTATTAGAAACTGAAGAGAGGGAATGTCTTCTTCTGGATGAATACGCGGGATGCCCATCAGAGGAAATAGATCCAGTGACTAGCAACAGCGGCGGCCCGAGGGGGCTGGCCGTGGCTGAAGTCGATACCATTCAATCTGACGGAGAAGTAAGCGAAAATGAAATGTCCTCCGGAGACGACTCCACCGACATCGATGCGGTGGTTAAGGAGTATAGAGATAGGATTCAGGTATGTAAAGAACATTGTACCGCCTTCGCCAAACGATCGCTTACTGCCTTGCAAAGTAATTCTACAAAATGTAAATTACTCGCACAAGATAAGAACAAGTAAACGTTTTGTTATCAGATTTATGGTCTCACGAATCAGAAAACGTTTAAAAGTTTAACCAAGAGACAGCACATTGAAATCCAGAGTAGCAGATTTTTAAACACGTTCGTTGAATGCAGTTAACTTTAAATGACCTGCGTCTTCTTTGCTAGGAGGTTCTGCTTACATTCAGATTGTTCTCGGTGGAGGTGGTGACGGCGACGCCGGAGGCCCGCGCGCCGCCGCCGCCGCTCGCGCGCGGCGCGCGCCTGGCCGGTGCCGGCGCCGCGACGCAGGCCGCGGCCGGCGCCCTCCTGTCCGTGGCCTTCTGCAACGAAGCCGTCAGGACGCCTATGCTTGTTGCTGGAATACCACGTAAGTATTTGGTAACACAAAAAAATTACTACTAGTTTTAAATTCACTGTTTGTTATGCATATAGGTGTGCATCATTTTTTATACCTATATATTTTAATGTAGTACAGATGTAACAAATGTCACTTTTTGAAAATTCGCGAATGCGAATATTTGCTATTGACATTCGCGTATGCGAATATTCCAGCTTTTCATAGAAAATTTGATAGAAAAAATTGTTTTTGTTTGTTTTCATTGCATTATATATTTTTTTTGTGTAAATGTTGTAATGCAAATTTAATCGTTAAGCTTCATTGCTCAAAGTTAAGTAAATAAATAAATTATAATAAAAAAACTTATCTTCACGCCTGTAATCCCCGAAGAGGTAGGCAGAGGAATGCAGAACACTTCCACGTCTCACCGCATACGTTTTTACGTCCCACTATGGAATAGGAATAGGAGCCTATCGGCATCGGCTCGGTCGAGCACATATCCACACTCCGAACCACTACTAGAATTAAATTTTAATTTTTGATTTTCTAGAAATTTTTAGAATATTTTCTAGAAAATTTTCTAGTAATTTTTTAAATCAGAATATTTCTAAATTAGAAAAATTCTTTTTGTAGTGTTCGTCCCGGGAATCGAACCCAAGGACCTCCCGATCTGCAGTCGCACTTGCAACCACACGACCAACGAGGCAGTCAATTTTTTTTATCTTCCAATAAAAACTTTATTTGTATAGACAATTTACGTAAAAATTATAATCGATATTTGTTTTACAGATGGACTTTATATGGAGTAATATGGCGTTACACGTCGCACATACATACTTCAAGAATATTTATTACAAACCGAAAAGAACAATAGGTATGTTAACAAAACATTATTCACAGTATTCACTTGTACACGCCGTTACTCATTAAAACAACAGACCGAATTAATCACAGTTGTTAGTTGATGATAATAGAGAATTAGAGGATAATTTCCCAAGAATTATTATTTATGTTACTAATACGAGGAAACTGGCGTATTACGCGCGCCAATGTTTAACTAACAATAATTATATATAACTTTATATATGTATGTGGACATTGTAAATGTACGATCCGAATTGAATTTGTACAATGTATGTACATTTAAGAAACCTAATATCACGCCTGTAATCCACGAAGAGGTACCGATACAGTTCAGTATAGTCCCGCGTTTCACCAGTTATGCTTGTATTCCACTATATAATACGTCGTGAGCCTGTTCCCATACACGGCATAAATCTAGACTCTAACTTGGGACGACTCTATATGAGACATAACAAATTGATACAAAAAATTTTCGTTACTTGACGTAGGTACTATTTATTTTGCCCCACGGGCTAATTCCCTATAACTAAAGTAGGTAGTACAGAGTCACATCGTTAGAAATATACGTACAAACATCCTAAAGGACAGGCAACTAAGTCGTTCAGATGTCAAAGGGCAATATAGACAGACCTAGTAACCTAAGCTCCAAATAAGTTTGCAGTAGGGTACTCCATAACACCCGATGCTGTACGTACTAGAACGTTCTTTTTACACATTCTTAAGCTTCATACATTGCTACATACTAGAACATTCCAACTCCAGAATGGCGCCCAATTAATTTTATCGTTAAGTAATATTTGTCCAACGCCACCACACGCAACGGTAATTTGAGTACATGTAATACGCAACTATCATCAAATGTAGTTACACAAATTGCCCGCATGTCCGCAGTCAAACGCGAACGCAACCTTGAAATGTCACGCGCTTCGCGCTTTACGTGACGGGGCACGGCAGCTTTGCGACACGGCGTGTCACGTGCCACCTGTGACATGCGACACGCGGCACCTGTGACACGCGTCACGCGGAAATGCGGGATTCCGGATGTTGTGCGGACAGTACAAACACAACCGTACGCACACATACACTGCGGCACACATACTTATATAATGCGTAATTTACTATATCTTCAACAAACCTCTTACTGACTCGTAAAATAATCAGTGATCTGATTGATACATATGCGATCAATTAACGCCTGAATATGCAATAAATGCAAATTCAAATGCCGGTTGAAAAAATATAACATTAACATGAGACATGGGCTCGTTAAAATTTCAATTCAATTAATTGGCGTGGATTGCAAAAAACATATGTGAGTATGCTAGTAGCTCATTAGAAAGTCTTGAAACTTGTGGAATATTTTAAAAAATCAATTACTTTGAGTAATAACATTTGAAAGTAATAATTATATTATATAATAAAAGATAATTGAACTTTTTTTTCGTCTGTATCACTAGCTATTAATAGTTGGATAAAATTATAGAAGTTGCCGAGTGCATTTAACTGTAAATTGTCCTTTAAAAGACTTGTTTCATTCTTCTTCTCCAGAGATTCTTCTTATTCAGTCTTCAAAGATTCTTCGTATACAAACCGTTGAAAAATAAAAAACATTAACATCAAACCTGTGATTCCCGAAGCATTAAAAAATAAGGTTAATTTAACTTTTAACAAAGGTTACCACACCGCTTCGTTGATTCGACTTGTTGCAAGAGCGACTGCCGATCGGAAGTTCCTAGGTTCAAATTTCGGGTCGGATACTATTTGATTCATCTAACTTGGAATTTCTAGTAGAAACTCTGAGTCTGGATTCGTGCCCGGTGTATGGCAATAGTCTCACCACCTATTCCATATTGGGACATAAAAATATCGGTAAAACGAAGGAGTCTACTGCATTCGTCCACCTTCTTCGAAGATTACAAACGATTACAAATGTTGAATTTATTAACAATGTATTGCCTTAGTAACAATGTATTGTGAAGGGCTTGGAATCTGAACTCGGAACCCATCGAACGGCAGTCGCGCTTGCAATGAACACGACCAACGAGGCATACGCAATGTATATTATAGTTATCTAATAATAAACACTGGTTTACGTATGTA
>DWEJ01001637.1:0-12664 GCA_018245835.1 Mysoria sejanus stolli | reverse complement strand
TCCCACTATGGAATAGGTGGTGAGCCTATTGCCATGCATCGGGCACATATCTAGACTCCGAACCACTACTAGAATTTTAATTTTAATTTAGACTTTCTAGAAAATTTCCTGGAAAATTTCTTAGAAAATTTCTAAATTAGAAAAACTCTTTTGTAGTGTTCGACCCGGGAATCGAACCTGGGACAGTTTCGATTCCCGGTCGGCAGTCGCACTTGCAACCAACACGACCAACAAGGCAGTAACTACGTAGGCACGACAACCAACTAAATTAACTAACTTAACTTACTTTTAAATTAGCTAATTTTACTCAATGAATGTGTTGGTGATTGCTTTAATCCATCCATGACCCGTCAAACGGTTCACAATTTGATGTAGCACATAAATATCAAAGCCGGGCGGTCATGAGACAAAAACAGAATTAAACACCGCTTGGCGCGTTGCCATAGAAGTTACCAAAAATAAATGCACCACGGTACAATGCAGTGAATACAATGCAATAGCATACCACACTGTTCCGCTTAATACATCCGTATAATCGCTGTTGATTCGCTAACATAATCGTGAGGAAACATGGATAATAGGAAAGTATCACATCACTGCTGAACATAGGCCTACTATGAGGGTTATACCGGGTTTAAATCTGCATACTTTTCACAACTAAGAAACATTGACGACTATTCTAAGTTATGTATATCGCCTTCTCATATACCACATCTTCAAGCATTAGAGCAAGTGATAGTGTACTCTAAAAGTAACGCAAGCAACTTAAGTAACAAACGCAAGTAACAAAGTAACTTAAAGTTAGATATGCGTGCCAAGATTTGAATCTGAAACCCACAGAGGTTGAGGCTAAAATCTAAACGACCCGCCTATCACTTTTTTTCAGTTAAGAATGAAATTTTTTAGAAACAGCAGATTTTGGAATGCAAAATTCGGTGCTCTCTGCCTACCCCATAAGAAACCTGGCATGAAGATATGTGTGTATGTAAAATTTGGTGTAACTATAAATAACATAATAATAACATTTGGTTTAACTATAAATAACATAATAATAATGACAGTAACATAAATACATAATAATGACAGTACGCAATGGCGCTCGTTGCGGGAGGCTAGTGGACTGAGTTAGGCTGATGATGATGAGATATGCTGATAGAACAAAATTTTAGTACACTATTAAATATAACCCATAGTATCAATCGTGTAAACATCTACCTGTATTACGACAACAGTCTCTTATTTACAATGTTTCGTCCGCATTTCTAGGTTGAGTAATGTTTACCACTTAAGTACCGAGCTCAGAAACTTTTCAACTATAACTGCGTGTTCTTCCTATAATGTAGCATCACGCCTGTAATCCCCGAAGAGATAAGCAGAGGAGTCGAAAACACTCCCACGTTACAACAGTTACGTTTACGTCCTAATATAGAAAAGGTATGAGCCTATTGCCATACATAACTAGTACATATCCAGACTCTGAAACATCACTAGAAAATGTAAATTAGAAAAATTTAATAGTGTCCAACCCGGGACCTCCCGATCGGCAGTCGCCCTAGCAATAAACACGACCAACGAGGAAGTCAATTCTTTTAGTATCTATTGCTATATAGTATCTATACGTTCCTGAATAACTACTAATATTACATTACTTCAATTTACAAACTACTTTACCTAATCACTACATTAATTATTAGTATCTTGTGGTGTAATATTAAAAGCTGTAAAGCCAGTGATAACACTTACACACAGCTCTATTAAAGGTTACACGCACTGCAAAAATTACACTAATATTGAACACAGAAGACAACGTCTCTATTCTAATATATTTAGTTTAATATTTATTGTGTATTATTTGTCTATTAATTTTGTATGCAATTCAGCTACTAGTCGCGTAAAAATAAGTTAAACTTCTCTAAGAATATTTTGACCAATCGGTTCGAAGAGCCATTACTTAACGTTAAACATGGAATATTGCAATAAATCATTTATGCTAACTCAGTATCAAATTGTACCTTTTAATATCGGTCGCTGGCCATATTTCTAATATCTCGGGTCTCCTATCTCAAATAGATCTTGATGGAGAGAGAAATATCAAAAAGTCCTTATTACTTTTGAAGAAAAGTAATTAAGGAAGTTCATGAAGTATCATCTCGATGTACTGCGACCTTAGCTAAGGCTCGAGGCTTTATATGCTACGCAGAACAGTCCCAACATTCCGCTAGTGATTTATATAAAATAATACTTTTATGGACCAAAAGTAAATCGCGCGGAGACTGATCTAACCAGCAAACCAATTTCGTTTTATAACTAAGTTGAATGCCTCGTAACTTAGTTGGGTAAATTATTTCTATAACTCAACATAATAGTAAATTTATAACGTATGAGTTATATAACTAAGATACGAGTATATTTTTAATGAAAACTTTCTAGGCTGTAAAGTTTGTTAAATTTCAATACAATGAAAACTTTTATAATCTAGGAACTACCATCATCAGCAATGGCAGTCTACCGTTGGTCATGTGGTTAATATATCATAATCATATGTCATAGTACGTAGATTCGAAACAACTTCAAATTAAAAAATATATATTTTCATTGTTAAATGTTTCGTGAATGTTACATATAATTGAGTGTTAAGCCGGCTAGACTCACATATGTCTACGCTGCGACCTCGCTGCAATCAGTGGGAGCTCATGAGGAAGGACCTCGTATAGGTCCGAAACTAGTCGGGTCATCCCGAAAAACATACGGAGTCTAGCCGGCTTAATATTCAATTAATTCTATTAATATAATCTAAATAAGTAACTAGTTCGATACGAATATCCACGGCGATGCAATGCAATTACATTTTAAGGTCTTTTATAATTAATTACAAATTAAAAACCAAGTTACTGAACGATAAATAATTTTCAAGTAACTGGAATTAACGGAATACATCAACCACGCGAAGTTATCTGGATATCCTACAAGGTCTACGAGCTGTGCTACGTCAAAGGCTGTACTGCCACAGCTAGCGTGCTACGAGCTACCCGCTACGATTCAACGCTACATGTACTACGAAATTACTTTTATACAAATACGAGTAATAACTCGTAACTGCCTCGTTGGTCGTGTTGGTTGCAAGTGCGACTGTCGATCGGGAGGTCCCGGGATCGATTCCCGGGTCGAACACTACAAAAGAGTTTTTCTAATTTAGAAATCTTCTAGAAAATCTAAATTATAATTCTAGTAGTGGTTCGGAGTCTGGATATGTGCCCGATGCATGGAAATAGGCTCACCACCTATTCCATAGTGGGACGTAAACGTAACCGGTGACACGTGGGAGTGTTCTGCATTCTTCCGCCTACCTCTTCGGGGATTACAGGCGTGAAGTTACGTTAGGTAGCAGTATGGCGAAATTTCTAATAAATTTTGCTTTTGAGATAAGTTTCTGAATGTAAATAGATATCTTCACGTCAGGTTCCTTACAGGGTAGGTATGAGTAATCGAGTGCCAGATTTCTTCTCAAATATGTGTACATACACTTGTTTCTCTCAGATCAAGCAGTATCTGTCGTATTCGATGGAGACAGGAGGAGCACTCCCCCCTCGGCACCTACGTCTATCTTTCATTACAATCATCTCCCTCACATCAGAATGACGAACGCGGTCGGAGAGTGGCGGCCACGCACCTCTGGAGACAACCCGGAGTTGCGTTTAGACAAAAGTTGACGTAGAACGTAGCAGGTGGAACCACATAATGAACATCTTGTGCGAATATCTTGTAGTTGGAGCTACACGGCGATGTTCATGGCCAGCCTATTAGCTTACCCAACTTTCTATTTTCGACAATGACTGTTCTGTCTATGTGAGCGGTGCGCCCGCTCTCCGGGCTACGAGCGCGGCCAACAGAACAATCTCATCTACTTGTCCCTCAGTACAACATTAACCTCTAACCTATGTCTAATTTCCAGAAGTAATGTAAATTTCAATACAATTATTTAATGTTGAATACTACAGAGTGTAAAATGGAGACAGTAGCAATTCGTGGAGATGAAAGAATGTACATCAGGTGGTATAATCGTCGCCAAGCGATCTGTAGCAGTGACAGAGGGCATCAGATGCGGTACAAGGCAAAACGAAATGAAAATGCACAGTAATAATTGACGCTGAATAATGAAAATATTGAAGTGAAACACAATGGTAGCAATATAAGTAAATAAATAATGCCAATCAAAATATACTTTAAGTTTACTTTAAGTTTGACTGGCCCGTTGGTGCAGAGGTTAGTGAACCTGACCGTTGCGCCGGGGGTCGTGGGTTCGATTCCCACCTAGAATAAATATTTGTGTGACGAGCACAGGTATTTGTTCTGTGTCTGGGTGTAATAAAAATATCTATTTAAGTGTATATTTATATGTATATATGTAGTTTATCAGCCGTCTGGTTACCATATCACAAGCTCTCTTTGAGCTTAGTTTGGGATCAGATGACCGTGTGTGGAGATGTCCTAAGATATTTATTTAAGATATTTACTAGTTAGTCACGTTGTCAAAATATAGATTAGCAGTTATTGATTGGTACAGTATGATATACAGTATGATATTTAGATTTAATGCTTTTTGAATTGAATGCCTATTATAGATCTGTAGGGTAAATACCTTTAATAGCATCAAAGCGGATGCCAGTCTGAGGCCGCTGTGCTCATGACTCGCCTTCACTGGATATTGGTTTCAAATGAGACTGCATTTCTACGTACCTTTATGTACATTCTTTATAATTATAATTGCTTTATCTACACTAGTTTGATAACAATCGTGAATAAATATCTGTATAATACAGATATGTTTGTTAACTTAATTGTTGTACGCTACAACATGCGTAATGCCCTTTTCTCTTAGTTACTCGTATGTTTTAAACAAGCAATGTTTGTTAATAAAGTAATTGTTTTATTAAGCATCTGTATATCACTGATTGACTGCCTCGTTGGTCGTGTTGGTTACGAGTGCGACTGCAGATCGGGAGGTCCCGGGTTCGATTCCCGGGTCAATAGCTACAAAATTTTCTAATTTAGATTTTTTAGTAGTGGTTCGGACTCTGGATACGTGCTTGATGCATGGCAATAGGCTCACCACCTATTCCATAGTGGGATGTAAACTTAACCGGTGAAAAGTGGGAGTGTTCTGCATTCCTCTGCCTACCTCTTCAGGGATTGCAGCGGTGAAGTTACGTTTTGTTTTATCTATATATCTTTTAGAGTCTATAAAATTAATGATAAGCAGTTTTATTCAAACTGTCAAAGTTATTGAAAAAAAAGTACGATGTGCCGATATTATCTAAGATGTTCCTGAGTATAATTCTGAATGCCTAGCAAAACTTTGTGCCAAACACCCCTTAGTGAAGTAACTTACTCAGAGTTCAGTACTTTTCTTAAATTTAATATAGCTATTTTATTAAGTTTTTGTAATGAAAATAAATTATTCCATGTAGTCACAAATGGTGAACAATATAGTAATAACCACATTATTGTCTTTGATATAAATTTTCTAATACAATTAATCTAAATACACCGTAACATCACGAATGTAATCCCTGAAGAGGATACATGGATTCCACCATGGAATAGGAGGTGAGGCTCGTCATACGCTGGGGTCAAATCCAGACTCCAGACTAGGTACTAGAAATTCCTACTAATCAAAATACATCTAGCATAAACGTATTTTTACAAATAAAATGAGATAAACTATTTGTAGCGTTAAATAAAAAAAGGTCTTTGAGCAAAACTATATCTAATTTATAAATTGCAGCGTTGTCAGACGAAGAATGCTAAAAGGCATTGGATGCGGTGCGGAATTCCTTTTTTTATTTTATAAGATACAGAATTTTATTTTATAAGTTAATTATTAGATAAAAACTGTTACTAAATATAATCTGAATTGGGATTTTGTTTTTTTTTAAACAATGTCAAATAAATTACATCACGCCTGTATCTCCCTGAAAGGGTGAGCATAGAAGACTATTAAACTCCGGCGATATTAATTACAACAATTTATTGAACATAATATCTTTTACACATATATTTTATACAAATATATTTTAATATCACACATGACAAATAATTACGAGCTATAGTAATTTAATAAATGTCATATTGAAATGATATGGAAATAAAAACATACACATAAAAAATATTCTTAAATACAAGAATATGTTTATATGTACATATATATCAGGATCAGATGGTCGTGTGTGGAGATGTTCCAAGATATTATTATTATGTCCCAACATATTATTATATCTTTACGTCAGATCCTTATCGCGGTAGGCACAGAGCACCGATTACTAATCACTATCCTTACAGGCTTGTCAAATGGTCGTCATATATATAATTAATAAGTTTAATGACCGTTGTTAACAGTATCGTGTGTTTCAATAGACGCGACCGCGTTTGCGAGTTGAACAGTCGAAAGGTCCACATTGAAATTACGTTTCGTTTTGTTCCACATGACACAATATTTGTTGCCAATTAAACGATCTCGATATTACAATTCGGCCATTATAAAATATCGACATTTTAGTATGTGAATACAAGAGAGATTAATTAATGTTTAAATTATTGTTATACCATCACGACAGATGTTTTACGTGGTAGGTAGAGACTAGCGTGTGAAATATGTTTCTTTAGAACATTCACATTTGATTTCCGTACCCACTAGGTAAGTAAAAAAATATTTAATATTCAATAGAATACCGAACGCGGAGAAGTATATTAATATCCAATAGACAGCAACGGTCGTGCAGTGCGGTTTCTCTCGTTCACATCGAAGCCCTAATGGGCATTATGGACCAAAGTCGCCACACGAGCGGCACCCCGCGCAACCGCCTTCTGAATATGCAAAGTGAACTCAGTTAAACAGTGAATTGCCGTACTGGCTTTTATTTGCTAGCCCGCTCATTGCGTTACAATTTATAACCGTTATATAGTGTTCTTATTACACATAACATCGCGCCTGTATTTACCTGAAGCGTTAGTTAGTCCTCCTTTTTCACGAGAATCAGTTTCAGTGGAGTGGTTAATATTTTAGCCTCGCACTCCCGGGTTCTGAATACAAATACTAGCAAGATCGCAGCAACATCGCAGAAAAAATGAGCTTTCAAGATGAAAATCACTTACTAACTCATAATAGAGTTCTCTATTAAGTTCTTTACACCGAAGGTGCGCCAAATCGTATTTGGCCAGCCTGGCAAACTATCGTCTTTATATCTGGACTTCGTTTATATATCGTCTTCTATAGGCATATACATAAAAGCATATAAAAATATTTCTCGCAGAAAATATTCTTTCGATAAATAGATAAAAAGCGGTCGGGCTGGCGTGTCGCAGTAAACATTGCAGGCTTCCCTCCGCGCGCGGCATTGTCGCCGAAATGACACGTGAAAGGCGTCGAGAGTGGCGCACTGCCGCCTCCACAAAAGGCTTACAGATGCGCACACCAGAAGATTTTAATGAGGCAACGACTCGGTGTGATTTTATCGCGTGTGCCATAATGAGAAATAACCAAGCGCATCCTCTTTGACTGCACTCGCACGCACTCGTTCACAGCACACCGATACGCCGCGACGTCTGCATTACATGCGCCCTGAGCGCGCTAATAACGTATGAAAAGCCACCGCCGTCTGTTATTAACCTGAATGTTTACGCGCCATGAATCGAGCATTCCGGTATTATGTCGGCAATCGTGACACGGGAACAACGCGTTTGCGATGTGCGGTACTTTATTGCAGTTCGTCGAGCTTTATACGACACCCAACCAAAGCTGTGCGTCTATTGTCGTGACGCAGCTCAACGTCTCTTTGGTTGCCGCATAATTTATGCGACAGCGAAAACGGTGTCGCCTTTAAAATCATACCGGTTATATAATAGCAATAAAACAAATTAGGGGGAGCGGTGAAAGTTACGAGATCCGGATATAAGTACTGGCCAATTCTCATCAATGCAAATCACGTTGTCGACTCGTCAACCCAATTACTAAGAAGTGAATTTAAATAAAGATAAGTATCGCCCTCGAGGAGACAATGCTAATGGGAGATGGAGGCGTGATAATAGGCCCCGACTGGGGTTCGGCGAGCACCGCGGTAGGTGCTTTAATTAGATCTCTCGACTTACGCGCCCGCGAGTCTCAAAACACTTGTTCAATTAGTGATCAGACTTAAGAAACTGTATTATGCTAACGTTCACCCGCCTCTGTACAGGTATACTGTTGTGCGATGTTTACGTCTTCATCGGCAAATTAAACTCGTGGAAGTCCCGGAATGTGACGATTGTTGGAGACAATCAATTAATGTACTCACGTCATTGTGTTTGAGGTTAATAAATGGGGTAAACTTATGACGACATCGTTTCTTTAAGATGTTATATTATTAGCTCAAATTGCTAGATTTAATTGCGGAATATTTTTAATAAAAATCAGAGAATTGTAAGCGAATGAAAAAATTGTTTTTTTTTTTCCAAACTTTCAATTAATTTGTTCCATTAAAAACATAAAGCTTTCGTTTGTTATCGTCTTTATCAAGTCTTTATTTCTTTACTTTTCAGTACCAATGATAAAATTACAGGTTCAATCCTATTCAGACCTATTTAAGATTGGATAAATTGAATTACATAAGCAATCCGATGTTATTAAGCCGTGATTTAAAGTATTTATAAGAAATACTTCTTTATCTATTCACCGACTCTTTTATCATTCCACTGTAGGACCCACTGTACCAACCAAGTCTTCTCTGACAATGAGAGGGTTTATGCTATAGTCTACCACGCTGGCAAAATATGACTTGACAGACTTCACACATTACTAAACACTTCTGCTATATAATTAATTCGTTTACATATTTATAATGTGTAATAAAGACTTAAAACATGTAAAATATAAATATTCTTTTTTTAAGAATAATCCATTGGCGTATTTGGAATGATAATACCGTGATAATTAATGTTACGGATTAAAAGATTTAGAACAACCAACACGAGCCACTGATATAATTTTAATAGAGACACCTACTATTTCTCACGATATTAATTAAACCGCTACTGAATGGCGAGTAATATCTCCTTTAATTGCCTGACACGAATTACAGGATGTTTTGAAAGTTGTTCTCACAATCTGTATAGTGAAGTATTGTGACCAGTTTCAAGGTCAAAATACAATACTAGATACAATTTTTTATAAATAAGTTTTTTCTACACCTTCATACTTTCACTGCTGGACGAAGGTCTCCTCTCAGAGTGAGAGGGTTGAGGCCATAGTCTGCCACGCTGCGGGTTAGCAGACTTTACACACCTTAGAGAACAATTTTTTTTAGAACTTTAAAGTGTGCAAGTTTCTGTACGATGTTTTTCTTCGCCGTTATAGTAAGTGATATCTAAATATATATAATTCAAACGTGACTGACTGACTGACATAGTGATCTATCAACGCACAGCCCAAACCACTGGACGGATCCGGCTGAAATTTAGCATGCAGGTAGATTTTATGACGAAGGCATCCGCTAAGTAAGTATTTTGATCAATTCTACCCCCAAAGGGATAAAAGAGGGGATGACAGTTTGTATGAAACTTTGTCAATTTTAAACCGATCGGGCTGAGACTTTGCATGCATAAAGCTACTAGGACTTAAGCATCCCCTAAGAAAGGATTTTGATAAATTCCACCCCTAAAGGGATAAAATAGGGGACGAAAGTTTGTATAAATCTTCTTAGATTTTCGACTGATTCAACTGAAATTACGCGAAAATTTGTAAGTATGAATTGATGTTACTGTTTTACGTAAAAACTGATTTCCAGGCCGGCGAAGCCGCGGGTATAGCTAGTTTAACGATAAAAAAGTTAAGTATCGCTTCGCTTTAACAGTGAGAAAAACATCGCGAGAAGACATGCATTTAAGACTTTTACTAATATAAGATATCCTGTAAGTTGTGTGAAATCAGCCAAGTTATGTTTAAACGGAGTGGAACGTGTGGCCTTAAGATACGATATATCAGTTGGAGCAGAGCTCGTGTCGAGTAGAGGAATGAGTGTATAGTGATGTCAATAATGGGGATGACAATAAAATGACATATCATTGATGATGATGATGATAAAGGTTTTATTATAAAAAATGGATAAGTTTTGCGACGTTTAACATTGAAGTACCCGGTGTATCAAATTGTGTCCGAATCGTAGGAAAGCTTGTGCTAGAAGACGCGCCAGCTGCACGCAGGAACACCTTACTATGAACTTCACTTGTCTTAGTTGCGTCATTGCCAATACAAATTGAAATTATTTTACTTGTGAGATAAACACTAAGTAATAATTTTACCAAAACACACAAATGTAGGAAACGATGAATGGGTACAAAAGAGATAGATGAATGTACAAGAATCACGACAGGTCTGTAAGGTTAGGATATTCGGCACTCTGTGCTCTCTGCTTACCTCGTAAGAGCCTTGGCGTGATGATGCAATAATAAATAAATTTAACACCATAAGTATTACGGATCAAGAGATATGTCGTTACGTAAGTAAGGCTTCCACAAAGCAGGGTTTTAAAAGATTAGCGCGTCTAGTTCTAATTAGGTTATACCCTCAGTAATACGAGACAGGCGTCCGTAGTATCGGTAAACGAAAAGAAGGTATAATTCAATTTGTTTATGACGAGGGTGTTAATCGACAGGTGTTGTATGGATGGACAGGTGGTTTGTTATGGATTCGTATTAATTCTATAATAGTTTTTTTATTACTAAAATCTAAGCCGCTCGTATCAGCCCAAACGGGACCAATACCAAAATAAGCTGTGCGAGAAATAATAAAACGTAAAAAAAACGTAACTTCACGTCTGTAATCCCCGAAGAGGGAGGCAGAGGAATGCAGAACACTCCCACGTTACACCAGTTACGTTTACGTCCCCACTATGGAATAAGTGGTGAGCGTATTGCCATGCATCGGGCACATATCCAGACTCCGAACTACTACTAGAAAACTTAAATTAGAAAATTTTGTACCTCCCGATCGGCAGTCACACTTGCAATCAACACGACTAACGAGGCAGTCAAGAAATAATAATTTTCAGTATTTTAATATAATTGTCTGCCTCGTTAGTTAAGTGGTGGCAAGAACGGCCGCTAATCGAGAAGTCCTACGTACGACCCTCGGTCGCGCGCTCCCATGCACGCTAGATCCCTGGCGAGGCAGGCAGCGAGTACCGAGCACGGAGTACAAAATGTCTCTATAAATACAGACCTGACGTGCTGCTTCTAAAGATCGTTGCAAACGAAGAACAAATATAAATTACCAGAACCATCTTGAAAATAAAATAACAGATTATGAATAATCGCTGAACACAGCACATCATATACCGTGATGACACCTTACCATATTCATCCCGCATGTGATTTTACGGTCCAGTTACCGCGGAAACTCATACCGTTTTTATCATACGCGCAATCTTTTCCATCATTTCTAATAAGTCTGGCCGACGATGCTTTAGCGTGACGCTATAATGAAGTGGCCGGGCTAAGAGGTTTGCCCTAAAATCCTTTAGAAGAATCAGAAAAGTGTTACGTAGATGAATTATACATGTCTAAGTTACCCCGTCGTCATATGTCGGGCTTAGCGTCACGTTATAATGAGGCAGCTGTTTAAGAGCTTGTTTGAAAGCGCTCTGGAGCAGTATAGTGTGTTGGGAAGGATACTAGCAGCGAAAAGAAGAGAGTTGGGTCTTTTCTAGAAGTAGGGACTGATTTGGCTTTTTGTTTCTTCTTCAAAAAGTTTAATTTTACGTACGTTATGGGTGATGCGAGAACGTTCCACAAAATGTTTGTATGGAGTACGAATTATTTGAAACAATAACTTTTATAGCGTCCTTTTCGTTGCGAAATCTGTGTAATGACGTCACGCGTGAATGACGCAGGGCCAATCTAAGTCATTTTCTTCGTAAGTAACAAACGTTTGTAATAACACTTTACAGGCGAGCTTTTGAGTCATGAAATTCGGTCATACTGAGTCATTTCGCTGTGACATCGCGTGGCGGACGAAATAGTTTCGATAAAGCCTTGTTTGACGCAAGGTTTTTCGGCTTCGTTACGAGGTTGTTTGTCTGTTATAATGGAATAAAACACATGTGTTATTAGTTCGTTGTTGAATGTGCTCCTATCAGTATACATTTCCAGTATTTTTGTTTCTGTGGTGTACTCATACAAAGCATTCAGTTGTAAATATATTTATAATCTGTAGACTATTTCAAGTCCGATTCTCTTCTGTTACAGAGTGGAAGACGAGGCTTCGTCGCCTGTTAATAAAATAAAGTAAGTATGTACAATATACCGATCATAATATTCTTTTTTATTTGAGAAAATGGAGTCAGTTTGGTTTCACGATTTTGTTATATATATCAACGTATTATTGACTTATGTTATTACACGCTTAATATTAGTTTCACCTGTATGTATGTGTATATGTATGTATGTGAGTAACTTTATTTATACAAATGCAAGAATACAATGGTTAGCGTGATTCAGGGTGCGCTTAGACTGATCCGTTGGTGCAGCGGTTAGCGAACCTGACTGTTGCGCCGAGGGTCGTAGGTTCGATTCCCACGCAGAGTAAATATTTGTGTGATGAGCATAAATATTTGTTCTGTGTCTGGATGTAAAA
>DWEJ01001636.1:0-12665 GCA_018245835.1 Mysoria sejanus stolli | reverse complement strand
ATTCATTTATCTCTTACGTTGAGTTTTAAATGACTTAATTTGCCCATTTAATAATACTGTTACAGTTGCGACAAATCCCTGTAGAATATGGGTATTACCCGTCATAGGGGCACGGGTTAGTGCTAGTTGGGGCAGTAATTAATTATGACGGTGCATATTTCATTGACTGACTCACTGCCATGCGACTAATATGAGATTCTAATTAGTCAAAATACACCGTTATTTTATTATTTAACTGCACGCAAAGATTTACATACGTACTATTCGATTAAGCGAAATTTAGTGTTAACATGTTTTAAAGAAAATATTTTTTGTTTGTTATAAATTAACTTGAATTTATCAAATGCTTTTTAATCTGATCTGAGATGTAAAGTTTATGATTTTTTGCTCATAATGCCTCCTACTAAATTCTATGAATTAAAATTATGTCAATAATTGAGATTTTACTGGTACGTAAACATCAAAATTAACTATAATATTAACTGCTTAAGAAAAGGGCACTTGAAGATTTTGCACTAGAATTCACGAGTCAAATTATCGATAGTAATAATAATTTAATATACAAAGTTCATTCCACAGTTGAATTTAAATTTCGTATTAGAAATGAATATTACTCGCAATTTGCGCCATCTTAGATCTATTATTCGCTGCTCTGAGGTTTGGGGTACCTATAATTTATTCCTTTCAAACGATCCTTTAATATTCCAAATTCTAGATCGTAGAATATCTACGTAAGAATGAAATTTTTATTTTGCTTATTGAACAAATATATCAAATATTATTTCTTATTTTTTTTAGTTATTCATTTTGCTAAATATACAATTTACAAATTGTAAATACACAATACGTGAGCTCCATTTATGGATAGCACAAAAAAACAAAATTCTTATAGAATAAAGTAAACGGTATTAAATAATATTCTTTTTTCGGACAAATTCTCTAATATTGGTTCGGAGTCTAGAAATGTGCCAGTTGTATCGCAATAGGCTCAACACCAATACCATATTAGGACGTAAACATAACCGGTGTAACGTGGGAGTGTACTATATACCTCTGTCTACCTCTTCAGGTTTTAGAAGGCGTGATATTACGAAGAATGAAGGCAAATGAGGAATACAATAAGAACAGACAACATATCGTGAGCTAAACAAACATATTTAATCGATTCTTTAAACAATTTGCTGGTAATTTGTTAACGATATTTATTGGAAGATACAAATAACGATACTGGAAATAGTAATATCGAATTTATATAACCGCTTCTGGAGTTTCGTTAAAAACAAGAGGTTTTTAATTACATAGATGACAGACAAAACGTATAAAATTTAATGTG
Source organism: Mysoria sejanus stolli (assembly GCA_018245835.1). Classification (NCBI taxonomy): domain Eukaryota; kingdom Metazoa; phylum Arthropoda; class Insecta; order Lepidoptera; family Hesperiidae; genus Mysarbia; species Mysarbia sejanus. Next base: position 11,332 of record DWEJ01001636.1, on the reverse strand, counting down.
CTCTGTGCATATGCCCTGATGTAGCGCAATTTCTGCTACCTTTCTTTGACCGTCCCTTATCGTCTAGACCGTGTGTAGGGGTGATTTGATGATTCACCCCCTTGACACGAACAAGGCGGTTCGCTGACTCATTGTCGTGTGAACCACACTTATTGCGTATAATTTAACTTACTGGGTTTTTTTATTCCCAACTACTCAAGTTTCTCAGCGAAAACAAATGAAATAAAAAATATATATCCAGATATTATCATTGTTCACTTGTCTACTAACACTCTTTGTTATTTTGATATTTAATTAGTTTAAAATACTTGTTTTGTTAATACCTGTTATGAAGTTAAGTTAACAATACAAGAAAACTATTATTGGAAAATCATGAAAAAATCTGATAAGAAAATAATATGCAATTCGAATTTTTTGGGTACATAAACAATAGTAAAGACAGAGTTATTTAATATTCATGTAAAAACGGAAACCTATCGTAAATAGCACTTGTATTATTACAAACATTGTCTTCAGATAAAAATAGACAGAAACAGAAATGCCATTCAGCGCTTAACAGAAATGCCATTCAGCGCTGAACAGAAATGCCATTCAGCGCTGAACAGAAACACAACTAGTGCCGTGAACAATGGCATTCTCTTGCCATTGTGAAAAACAATCAGCCGCTGAAAGCTACGTTGAGCATTGAGAGTTGCCATCACCATCTCATTTAGGTACTCGTTTTTACAGATCTTAAACGTATTGTTAGAAAACCAGACAATATTTTGTGAACACTCATCATTGTTGCAACCCTGTACAATTTTTGAATGCTGCGTTTATAATAATTCATTCGGTAATTTATTTTCGAACACATCGTAAATTAGTATGACAATAGGCTCATAATATTTAGCTTAGTGGCATACTGTTAGAGAGGCCTAAGTCTACGAAGTAGGTATTTTATGGAACGTACAACATAACTGCTGAAAAGTGAGACTACACTCCTCTGCATGTCTCTTCACAGAAGTACGGGCGTGATGGTATGTTTTTTTATTAATATTCCGTTCGACTTACGCTTAGCTATTGGTCATGAATGCTTAGCTCGCCTTAACTGAGATCATGTACAATGGGAATGTTGATAGAGCCAGATGCTGAGAGAAGCCAAGACCTGCCTCAAGTAAATAAGTCAGATATTGACTGATGGGGAGACAGAAATCGCCAAAACCGGTTTGGGTATCAAGCGAGTGATCAATGTAGAAGCACGTCAGATATGTTAAGGTAGGTTTATGTGCACTTATGGCTCCTACCTATGGCTAACTACAACCTACCTACCTACTACCTACCTTTACAATACCTAAATAATCACCTATTATAAATAATTGAAAATTAAATAAAATATTGTTACTAGAGCCGCCTACCTATATTTCGAGTAAGTTAATTTTAAACGTACTTCATTACGCTCTACCAGCGCGCTATGTAGAGACGTGGCGTGAATTCACACTGACGTATAATACCTGCTGACTGCTTGATGCAATTATGCGCATAATGTAATGCCTCTACGAACGTTAATGAGCATTCTGTTATAGTAATTGTATTATATTTGAAAACAGTGCACGAAGACTCTACATTCATATTCCTTGGTTATACTATAACAATATATGCGTGTAGAGTTCGTATTTCGCTTTTAATTTTCGGCATAAAATTTAAGTATATTTTGGACATGCTTTATTACATCAAAGGCCTGAATGTAGGAGTAAAATCGAAAAAGCTTTCGCTGTATATCAACAAATGCTTTTCTCATTAGAGTACAGAAGAGATTTTAGGTAGAGTATATAAAACTCTAAAGTACAAGATTCGCAATATAAATAATTACTTTTACTTTATCGACAATTGAAAATAACTTTGAATAAAATTAAAAATGTTAATAAGACAAATCGCCTGAAATTTTGATGGAATTATTTTAGTGACAGAGGCCATCGTCTATGTAAAAATATTTACGTATTTTAAAGTGCTCACACATACCTTGCACCTATACGTATGAATACCCACATAGTATACGTTTGTGTGATGGAGACTAAGTTATAATATACGTGAGTGTATTGGTATATATTTTTTGTATAAGGTGAGTCATTAAATGTGTGCGTGACCTTTGAAGAATGAACTTTTCAGAGCCAGCGAGACTCCACGTCAGTTTGTTTAAGGGCTAAAAGGCTCCATAATAATATCATATTACTTATATAGTTTAAATGAACGGTTATTTTCACGCCCTTTATATGGTCATAAGGCTTTCATATCTCCGTTTTTCTTTCTCTTTCCTTAGGTGCCATGTGATATAGTTAGTAGCATTATTCTTCAAAATGAGATATTTCGCCACTACAACCTTTCGTGGTTCTACAACAGACCCAATTACATCCCTCCCACGAATGATATGAAATCAATACCTTATCAGGAATATCAATCGACTTTTTAAAAGCCAAACACGCGACAGCTTAAAGAAACGCACTTTAAAAAAACATTGAATATAATATTCCACGATATTTAGTTTTTCTCCGGTCCTGATACCGATATAACGTTTCAGTTGGTTTAACGCTATTCAAATGTGAAATTAAATACTAAAAATAAATGTTTCACTCGGTCCGGCTGTCCTGTCGATTAGCCGAATTGGGGATAAAATATTCAGGCCCGGCAACGATAAAAACCGTCCGAAATGCGACGTCATAAACCGACAGCCGGAATAAAACGATTAAAGTGCTATGGACGGTACTGACTAAATTCAGTAACAGGCAATTTTTATTAAAAAAAGAACGCTTTAAAAATAAAATTTATCGACACCTTATACTGTGTTTGAAACAGAAAAACTGATATGTGATATTCCTATACAATATTTTAGTTTTGAATGTTTGAATAAAACTGCATCAATTTTGGTGGTGGATAACTTTAATTTAATGTTTCTTTTACGTTATATTGCATTCAGCTTAATTATAATTATTAACACTGGTGTCAATACAAAGAACAGTAAACATTATATTGCTTTACATTCGCAATTAAGGATAAAAGTGACTTGTTTTAACAATGTTAAGATAAAAGAAACTTAATAAGACGTCAGTTTTATTTTTAGTAAAATAGGCAATTTTTTTGCAGAGTGACGCCTTTACGTTGAGGGCTCTTTGTAAAGTGCTGACTTTGTCACAGCACAAAGTCTGTGTCGGCGTAATAATGCTAGGTTCATGGTTATTTGGGGACGAAGGTTAGTCAAGGGTGTCAAAGAATTTTTAGCTTAGTTAACTAACGGAATATGAGGAGGTTTCATTTCCAAATTCCGTTCAATTGGTATTTGACGTGGTCAAGACAGATGAGCTTTGATATATCCTACCTAATTATTTTAGTAATAATATGAACATCTACGTAGGCGTAATTGCCTGTTCTGAAACCTTGTCGCAGCGGTCTGGCTAGTTAAAAGCTTTGAGCTACACTATTTATAACTGCCGTTGCGCGGTGCTTTAATAAATTGGTCATACTCTGAGGTACATTGCACTCTGGTGTATTTTAAACTAGAACTATATGGTATTTTTTCCAATTAATACATTGTGTGAAAACTGTATATTTTGCATCATTGTCATTATCAACAATCATTTAATTGAACCTGGGTGTTTTCTAAGAATGATTTAGTTGGCAGAAAAAACACAAAAAATATTAAGAAACTTTCCTCGACGCGTAAGTAAGTCTTTTCGTGATTCCTTCGGTGTTCCAGCGAATAGTATTCAATCTTAAAAGGCACATGATCATAGTGCGCCCCAATATTTCAACTCGGGACCTCAACATACCTCATCTGTCTGTTATCATATGTATATGTAACAGACAGATGAGGTCATTTTGTTATTCGCGTCATTCTGAATTGTGCTTTGCGTTAAAATACGAAACCACGCACATACTGAAGTTAATCATACTTAATGTCAGAGTAGCGTTAAATTTGACATTTCGCGTTCGCTTTTCAAACAGACAGAGTAGGAGGTAAATTGACCGTCAGGAACGATTGCGTTTGTCGCGAGTTAGGGAACTATGAGAGGCAGTTCGCGATCAATGTTTATCTTTATGTAAACTTTATAAAGAAAAGAATGACGTAAGAAATTTACTACGCGAATGGTGACGGATGCAGGTGTTAAGGGAGACAAAGATTCAGCAGTCTCGATCTAAAAGGTCAGATACTGGCTGATGAGGGAGTCAGGACTCTTGGAAACAGACCAATTTAATAATCCACTGATCTCACAAAAACTGTTTAACCGTAAATATTACTTAGAGTAAATGAAGAAAAAAAGTAGATTTTATTTATTTCGATAGTGACATTCAGACTATCGTTTTTTGTTGCCCGCAAATGTGTTAAGGTTTAGTTCGAAAAGGTATCTGCAGGCTTAGCACTTTATGTCACATCGACAAATCTCAATTATCTAAACTCTTGAAAAGTACTGAGAATTAAATATGGTTATTAATAAAACGAAAATATAATTCATCTTTAACTTTTAAAATATAATTTATCTAATAAATTTATCTTAATCTTTATCGTTGGATGCAAACGGAAAATATCTTCCGACTGTTGAATATAGATTTGCTCTTAGAATAAAAAAAGTTAGAGCTGTCATAGGCATTTAAGGCCAGCGACGCTTCCGACATATACAACATGAGTTTGAACAAGTACATCTTGGAGAATACCTTAGTGAATTCTAAGATGTGCTAGTTTCCTTACGACATCCACCGTAACGAAAACACGACGAAGTGTATCAGGAACGTTTAAATACACCCTAAAATTAATTCAGATGTCACTCGTGGATATTAAAGGGCTCTGACGGTGATGTAGAGTCATATAGAGCGCGTCGCAGCCAGTAATTACTTAGCGTAATTGATTACATTAGAGCATTAACTCTACGGAGAATAATCGGATGGGTCTACACACGCCGCAGTTCACAAAGTACATAAATGATGATCAAGTGGGATGGTAATGGGATGTACTTTTTCTCTTTGATTTAGCCAGTTTCGAGGACGAGACCTTAATAGGTATTATGCTACAGGTAGGAGACATATGCTATAGGCATTGACCATTTCCATTCTGAGAGGAGACCTGTGTTCAGCAGTTGAAGGATGAAAGGGTCATTGAAAATGATCATTACATACATGAGAGCCTCGTTGGTCGTGTTTGTTGGTAAATGCGAGATATCATGGGTTCAAATCCCAGGCACTATTAGATTTTTCTAACTTAGATTTTTCTAGTAGTAGCTCGAAGATTGAATATGCGCTTGGTATATGGCAAAACCATCATCATGTCTATAGTGGTAGGCAAACGCAACTGGTGAAATGTGACAATGTATTCGTCTGCCTGTCTCGTCAGGGATTACAGGCGTGATAATTGTCATCATATTAGTCAGTAATGCTGGTCAAATATGAGTTGCTGGTTGGCTAGTACATTTTTAGTTGTTAGGTGGCACATGAAACTATATGTGCATTTATACCGATTCCTTTAAATGAATGTAAAAAGAACTTTGCCCAAGTCAGCATTTCTCTGCGGTCAACTCAGTTATGTCCGCAGTCAGCATCTAGCGAAAATATTTGGCATGGATTAGGTCAAAGCCTTCGACTATATCTACTCGAAAGTACTTACTGCATATGAACGTGATCGGAGTCGCGCACGGCTCTAGAATATTCATGAATTTGTCGGCCATAGTTGATTTTCATAACGGTTATATTCATGTTCAAATCCTAGCTACCACTTCGAAAGCACATACCTGAAATTCTGTACTTTTGTTTGCTGGAGGACGTAAAAGACATATAAACATTAAGGTAATGGATTGCATTAAAGTATTTTAATACAAAATATACTGTGCTTCGATATCACTTGTAATGACGAAAGTAATAGATATTTTAGAATAGTCCTTATTTCATTATTTATGCGAAATCATACTCCACTCGACTTAAATAACAACGTGACTGGTCATATATAAAGGCATTTGAAAGCTAGTCGCATAAAACGTTAATTTAGTTTCGTAGTAACTAAATACGCCAAGTCAGTGAGTTCGTACGCCGGTGCTGAATAGCTGTATCGTTCGGTCGCCATGGCTGAACGTGAGCGGTGAACTAATTCATTATTTTGAACGAAAACTAATGTTTCATTCAAGCCAGTTTTCTTTGCGAACCTTTTCAGAATTTCATGAACATGAGCTATTAGAGCTAGATTATTTAGGTCTTATTTTTTATTTTATCCTAACGCCAGGTATCTTATGGGGTTACAAAGCATTGAATGACAAACATCTCTATCGCTAACCCTCGAAACCCAGTGTGGGGATTATGGGCTTGGGCATGGGGATTATGGCACGGGATACCCCTCAGGGTGTGAGGATGATAATACAGATCTGACGTGTTTCGTCTACATTCAACACTTTCTTCATGCATACGCGTCACTTTCGCAGCCTTCAAACTCTGCCGTTAGACACTCATTTAAGTTCCTAGACATCAATAGAAACTATTGCTTAACATCATGACAATAGTTAGTTAGTGCATTTAAATTTCGAATTCGATGTTTAAATTTTCATAAGCGTCGCTCTTCTTTGAAAATTTACAGATTTAGTAAAAAAATGTATGTAGTTTGTGCTGGTCTTTTATATTGAAATTAGGTCTTTTTCAAGTATATTAGCCGCAATGCAGCATGTCAATGTTATGCAGAATTTTATATTTAAAGCTATGCAATCTAATAATAGAAAATGCTCGTGCAATACTGACCCAGTTCTTTGTAATAGAGATTAGTAATTTTAATTTTCTTAATATCGTAATTTCGAAAAGGAATTAAGGGTATATTTTATTTGGTTAAAAATATATTGATAACTATTATTTTATACATAACATTTTTTTTGTAAATTATTTCGTATTCTTTTAACGTGTTCATTACGAAAAGCATATCTTTTAGCATTGTCATCATCAATTATAAGAATTAATTGCATATTTATTTTATTAAAAATCAGTTATCTGCATTTCTATATTTCATTTATCTTTTGCATATTCCGTTCTTAAATTAATTCGAACTCCTTACACTCTAGCAAAAGATATTTTTCTACTGATAAGTTTCTTATTTATGACATTCTTGGTACAATTTTATTTTATTTTTTTTTTTTTTATTTTTTTATGGATTCCGTACTCAATAACTCAAAATATGTACGTGTTGCCTTGATGAATAAAAAAGGGTCTGGAGACCAGTAAAAATAACTTCGTTAGTAGTAATACTTCATCGCTTGGTTAAGCTTTGTAACGAGTTAACGCCAACAACCCGAGAGCCGCTATAGAGCTAAGTACCTCGAGGGGCCACCAGTTTCGCAGCTTTGTTTGAACTTGTTCCGATACCGAAACCGGTTGAGTAACTCTGTAACAAAGGTTGCGTGTGTAATGACGTCATACCTCACAGATGACGTATTCATCTGGTGCTATTATTAACTAAATATATTTTACAGGCTTTCAGTTATTTGCGGTTTGTGTTAATAAATACTTAAAATATAAATTTTTATACACTTTTTTACAAATCTTTAGAAGATATAAGATAGCGGTGAATTCATGCCCGGTGTAAGGCTCCATATAACTGATGAAAAGTGGAAGTAACTCCCTGCCTAACCCTGAGAAAAACAGAGGCGTTATGTTTTACTACGATAGAAGGCAAAAGTTTCACTTGTAAAGTTCTCAAGTTGTCTATGAAAGTTTTTGTATGAAGATGTCGTAAAACTGGAATGGGGTTTTTACGCTTACGGCTGACGTCACTTCCGGTGTTTCGGCCATTGGGCAAGAGACATGCGGCAACTTGCACTTTGGGGAGTACAAGGATATTTGTTTTGTTTGAACATGTTTGTATTACTATCATATTTATATCGTATATGTGAGTAATGATTTAAGATCAAGCATGTTATCTCATAAACGGTAGAAAAACGAGGCAGTCAATCAATATTGTCAAAAATTAAGATATTAAAATTTATGAATGGAAGGGCTAAAGAATCTTTATTTCTCATAAGACATATAATTATAGTACAATGTCACTTAAAATGAGAAACTTACAAGTAGATAATAACGTATAGTTATGCTCGTTATTTGTATAATAATTTCATTTATAAGTATTATAAATTCAATAGCCAACAATATTAGTACAATTAAGCTTATATACATATGTACATATTTATTAATAAACACAAATATATCTTTTCTCGTTTCGTTATAATAAGATTGATATTGCTGTAGGCATCTTAATACACTTTTTTACTAACTGTTACTTGAAAATTTTCTACATTTCTGACTTTTATAGATTTGTAAGCTTTTTGTCCGCGTAAGTGATTTAAAAGCTCTTTAGAGTTTGTTCTACAGTATACTGTGTCTGTATTAATTGGCAATAAAAATGCGTTTGTGTTAGCTCTATACGACAGCTCTGTGGATTTGAACCCGTCTCAGTTAAAGAAGTAAGCGTCTAATAGTGGAGAAGTAAAACGTTTTATGATAATGATTAATTGACTTCCTTGTTGATCGTGTTCGTTGCAAGAGCGACTGCCGATCGAGAGGTTCTGGATTCGATTCCCGGGTCGGGCACTACTAAATTATTCTAGTTTATTTTTTCCTGTAGTGGTTCGGAGTCTACATAATGTGTCCGGTGTATGGTAGTAAGCTCACCACCTATTCCATAGTGGGACGTAAACGTAACTAGTATAACGTGCGAGTGTTCTGCATTCCTCTGCCTCCCTCTTCGGAGATTACAGACGTGAAGTATTCTAATACCTACGTCACGTTCAAGAACATTTTAAAAATCTCATTAAAAATAAAATCAATTTAAAGTCAAACTTTTAATTACTCCCGTTGCTCTCACAACACATGCCAAACAACATCGCTGTTGGCGGGGAAATTGAAAATTAATGCAATGGAAATTTTAATACTGAACTTTATATTTAAATAATATTGAAAATAATGACCCGACTGTGAATACTCAATTTCCGTACTCAAGCGTTACTATTGCAATAAATTTATAAAAGCAAGTAAGTACAATGGTAGTTAGTTTAAGCAATAATAAAGTTATGAAAATTAATTGCGTGTTTTGTAAACATAGTATTCGAACGCAAAAATAGTTTATTATTATATCTTAAAGCCGATTCCCTTACATAAATAAAATTTATAATAAATAAAATCAATTATAATGACATATTCATAAACCGTCGCATGTATTTGTGTATGATGAAAGCTATGTATGTTTCAAGTGGGCTAGGATCGAGATATTTGGCACTCGGTGCTCTCTGACTACATAATAATAACTAAATCTAGATAAAGTATATATAAACTATGGTAAAGCAATAAGGACGTAATACAAAGTTGTCGACATAACGTCTATGAGAACTCCAGCGTCGTCCGCGGGTTCGTTCCGCGCTCCTATTGCCAATATCCGTTCTCGTAACCTTCCATGTTCCACTTTACATCTACCTACATTATATTTATCTATTAATTGACTTATAGCTGATGACTCTATATAAACGTAACAACACGTAACAACACGCCTGTAATCCCCGAAGAGGTAGGCTGAACAGTACACTCATGATTTTATATGGAATTCGAATATTCGTAAGTTCGTATTATTACGTCACGGGTAAGAGAACGCAGTTCTACCAAGATTTCAAACATATTCTTCGTAACTTCACGCTTGTAATCCCCGAATTGATAGACAGAGGGGTGTAGTACACTTCCAAGGTTTACTAGTTACGTTTACGTTCACTATGGAATTAATCTCGTCTATCATAATAAAAAAATAATACTTTAAAATATAATTAAGTAAGAGCAATTAATCGTTAAATTCAGTTGAAAAACTGTTTTTCAAAATTGCAACGCTCGCACGTTTTTTCAGTTTCAGCGTCCCAGATAGGTACTTTAAAGTCAATACGCGAACTCTGAAAGCTTGTAATTACGGAATGCGGCGTTCGCGATAAACTTGTTGAATGTAGATTCAAATCTCCGCTCCAGTGCGCGGTACAGGTTCTGCCTTTGACACAGATTAGTTAGCGGTTGTAATATTTACAAAGGGAAAGCCAATTTATGTTAATGCTGAGGCTTCGAAGATGTAATTTTGTATAAAGACTCATCGTATATGTTCATCGCGTGCCAAGTTTCTGTGTTAAAATTTGTAATAATATATTTAACCCAAGAAACATTCATTGACACAGATAGAAATTAAGAGCTACCTCTTCGAATGTGTCACGTCAGGCTATGTCACTCACGGGGTAAGCAGATAGAACCGAGTGTCAAATATCTCCTTATCTCCGTACTTCTATATTCATTGATCCCTTCATACACGACGGCCGCTTTCCGAGACTTCTAACTTTCCCATAAAATAAATCACATCTTGTAATATTATTGAGTGTTACAGTGTGTATGAACTAACTTTACATGAACGTTATAATCATATCATAATCCTTTCACCAGGATGGATGATCATTCATGATCAGCCATCGATTCGACGAAAAAGAAGAAGACCAGGTCCCTTACGGGATGAAACAGAGTGACGTATGCCAAAAATCATCCTTATAGGACTTAAGTATTACTATGTTTATTACTCTGAATACGAGCGCGTTGGTCTTAGATAGAATTTAAATAATAAGTATGCATTCATTTTAATATTAGATCGCTGCTAAATAGAAGTCTTATAACATAATTGAAATAAACATTCATCATAGCCGCCGATATAATCGCCCAATGAATTTTAATGCGAATTTAATCTATGTATATTTACGATGACCGGTACGAAAGACCGAAAACACCGCCATAATCCAATTCCTACGTAGTTTATTCACAATTATAACTAAAATAAACATGTATAAATTATTTATTAACGCGCCATACAAACAGTATTGTCATTGGTCAACGAAATGAGATATTGCTGTATTTCAATTAAGCGTTATATCAGTTTCATTAAACAAAATATTTTAATTAATTATAATACTGCGTTTATAAATATGCCAACTCGAAAATGGTACCCGAACAATGTTATATAATATTGTTGGCTAGTTTCTGATGAAACATTTGTGTTTATTTATAATTTCGAATGTACGAGGTCGCCTATAAACCCACATTTTCTTAGTATAAACAAAGTACTTGGTTTTACTACAGTTACTTATCTTTAAGATATCCACGATTTGATAATAAAGATGACAAAAAAAAACAAACGCAACGAATAATTGTGTTACTTTTAAATAAAAATAGAAAAAAGTAAATGTTTTAATGTAAATTTTAATGGCTGATGAAAGAATGACGAAGAAGATATACAAAGCGAATGTTGAAGGACGTAGGTGCCGAGGGAGGCCAAGAC
>DWEJ01001635.1:0-12665 GCA_018245835.1 Mysoria sejanus stolli | reverse complement strand
TGTTTGTGGTTGGCGTTGGTGTTCGCGTCGCGTTCCCGCGCTCCCGCTTAGCGCTCGCGCCCCCCCCCCCGCGCTCGCATTCGTCGCGTACGTTATAACCGTCGCTTCATAGTTGCTACCCGCCGCGTCGTAGCCTCGCGTAGTTTCGCTCGTCGTAGCCCCGCGTGGGCGTCGCGCGCGCGTCTGTTTGCCACGTCGGTTAGTTTGCTACAAATTTCTATAGTACCAAATAAATAAAATTATAAATAGCATTGATTTGCGTTCGCTGCCTGCCCTTCGGGGTTTTAAGGCCTAATGATCGTTTATATATTTTTATATTAGTGACTGGCGCCACCGCGTCCAGTGGCGTTAGCGCTCGGTGATAGCGGTAATTAGTTTTTTCCGGTGTTCATAACCACGTGATACTGTAAGTACAAGTGCACACTTTACATCCCTGCCTGCAACAGCAGGGAGGTGTACACACACCATTTAATTCACGATTCATCATGGCAATCATAACATCAAAAGATGACTACATTCGGGTATTAGAAGCCCTAGTCCAGAATTCCAACCCGCAAGCCCTGCTGGCTATAAGACAAAGGTCTGGCCCAAAAATATTTCTTCCGGGCCCTCCGGCCTCTCCAAAATCTAAGGCCAAGATAGGGCCTAAATCTTCGCCGAGCTCACCCAGCCCGAGCCCGCCTCCAGGCCGGCAGCTACTGCGTAGTCCATCCCCGAATGGTGACACCATGGACACCAATGAGGAATCATCCTCCCTTCCTGCAGGCGAGGTCCTGCCATCAGACTCCTCTGACTCGGAGGATTTCATTCCGGTAGGTTCCAAACAAAAGAGAAGGTCCAAATGTCTGACCACTCCTCCTCCGGCTAAAAAATCAGTGCCCACGTGCACAATTCACTCTGAGGAGGACATCGGCGCTGCGGCCCCAATGGCTCCTAAGTCTAACACACTTCCCATTTTTATTAGAAATAAAGAAAAATGGTTTCAAATACTGGGGAAAATACGCACCCAGGGAATTGCCATCCAAAGTGCGCGTAATACTGCGCAAGGCATCAAAGTGGTCCTAAGTTCTGACTCCGATCACAGGTTAATCACAAAATTTTTAAGGGAGGAAAACCTCCATTATCACACGTATGCTCTTGCCGACGAAAAACAACTCCGGGTCGTCGTACGTGGTGTCCCTAAAGAAATGGACTCCGATTCGATCCAAGCCGATTTGATCGAAAAAGGCCTTCCAGTAATAGCGGTACACCGTATGGTCAACGGTCGTACCAGGCAACCGTATGACATTATACTTGTCGCCTTGGAGCTCTCTCCTAAGGGCAAGGAGATTTTCTCACTAAAAGAGATATGTTCTCTGAATATTACCTCCATAGAGCCTCCCTACAAAAAAGGGCCAGGCCAATGTCATAGATGCCAACTGTTCGGGCATTCGGCCAGAAATTGTTACGCAGCTCCTTGATGTGTGAAGTGCCTGGGCGACCACGGTACGACAGATTGTCCCAGACCGCGCGACTGCGCTGAACCGCCCAGTTGTGTTAACTGCGGAGAATCAGGTCATCCAGCCAGCTACAGAGGTTGCCCGCGTGCACCTAAAAAATCTAAGCCTCAAAAATAACAAAGGGCAAAATCCACAGAGAGGACTAAACAGACCACTTTCGTGCCTGCTCCTCCCCCTGTTCACAATGCATGGAATAAACCACTTCAAATGGTCTCCCCCCCGAGGGGCCCAGCTGTTGCCCAGGCCCCTCAAGCAAGCTCTTCTAGCGTTCCTAAGATGGGCTTTCGCAAACAAACGGTAAACCCAAATCAGACCTTTTCAATAGCCGACGACTTTAGAGTCATAGGAAAACTACTGAACTCAATTGACATTGAAGAGTTTAACATTGTATCAAGTAAAGTACGTAACTCTAGATCGATAGGTGATACACTAATAATACTCAGCGAGCATACCGCATTCGTTCAGGCTATGCTCAATTCACAATTGTATTAAACATTACATTCTCACCACTCACTCACGGAACTCAAACAGGACGTACTAAACCCCGATCGTTGACCTTAGCGTACTTCAATGCTAATGGTCTAAAACCCCAGAAAGATCTTATTAGGCAATTCCTTCAATCACATCAGGTGGACATTATGGCAATACAAGAGACCTTTCTCAAACCTAGCGACCGCGATCCCAAGATTGCTAACTATCAGATCGTACGCAATGAAAGAGTGACGTCCAGATTAGGCGGCACTCTGATATATTATAAAAGGTCCTTGGACTGCATGCCACTTACGACTCCTCCTCTCACTATAGAGGCATCGGTCTGCCGATTATCCCTTACAGGTCATAAACCTATCACATTAGCATCAGTTTATTTACCTCCGATGAAAACAATACTGGAAAAAGACCTCAAGGCTCTGCTGGACATGGGTGACTCAGTCAAACTGGTCGGTGACCTTAACTCCAAGCATACCAGATGGTTTTCCATAACTTCAAATAACAATAGAAAAATTTTAGAACGCCTAGTAGATAAACGCAATATTGATATTGTAGCTCCACAACATCCCACCAGATATCCCTATCTAAACTCTCAACTTCCGAGTGTATTGGATATCTGTATCCTCAGTGGCATAGCACTCATCATTAGTGAACCAGAGGTCCTATACGAACTAGTATCGGACCATCGTCCAGTACTGCGCCATTTAGGTTCCAATCTAAATCCACATATATTACCTCATAAAATTATAAATTGGTCCCGCCTGGACCAGTTACTCAAAAATCAAGATTCTTCATTTACTCTGTTCTCACCAGAATACCTCAACACCCCGGATAAAGCTAACCGGGCAGTAAATTCTTTCACATCCTTCATTCAAGCAGTTATAAATAACTCCCTTAAGGAGGTCAAGCGTGTTAATGACCATAGATTCATTCTTCCTGAGGATGCACGTAACCTTATTACACTAAAAAATGCCGCGATTAGAAAATACTCACGGTATCCTTCTACAGAGAACCGACAAAACATGAATCGTTGTATCCGTAAAGTTAAGAATCGCCTAAGAGAGATCCGAAATAATTTCTGAGACGCGTTAACTAGGGAGCTCCAACCAGATCACCAGGGCTACTGGAAGCTGGCTAGAGCGTTCAAATCAGACACTTTATCGCCAATGCCTCCCCTTCAAAGATCACAGGGATTACCTGCGTTCGATGATCAGGAAAAGGCAGAATGTCTAGCCGATAATTTAGAAAGCCAATGTTCCCCGAACGATCTTGACATTAACATAACACCTGAAGAAAAGGCCATATTAGAAAATCACTACACTTTTATCGAAAATGAAGTTGTCTCATTAAACAATAATGAACCACCAGGTGAACCTCTTCAGCCCATCTCTTTACCCGAGATACACACTCTTATTAAGTTAATGCCAGTTAAAAAATCCCCGGGACCCGATGGTATCACTAATAAGGTGATAAAACGCTTTCCCCCTCCTATACTTGAAACATTACTAATAATTTTAAATGCACTTCTCACACTTAGCATCTTCCCGAGCGAGTGGAAAACAGCCGAAGTGATTGGTATAAATACGCCGGGCAAACCTTTAAATCTTCCTAGCAGTTACAGACCTATTAGTCTCCTTCCAACATTAGGGAAACTTTATGAGAGGTTGATCGTAAATCGACTCAATTCATTTGCACTTAAGAACAATCTTATACTTGACGAGCAGTTTGGGTTTCGTTCTGGTCATTCTTCAACCGACCAGGTACACCGTCTCACGGAACACATCCTAACGGGCTTCAGTCATATCAGAACACGACCCACAGGTGCTCTTTTCTTCGATGTAGCCAAGGCTTTTGATAAAGTTTGGCATGAAGGCCTTATATATAAGCTATATCAACTTAAAATCCCAATTAGACTCATTAACATTATAAGAGATTTCTTATCAAACCGCCATTTCCGTTTTAGAATAGAAGGCGTTAAATCATCTCTTCGACCGTTGAGGGCTGGAGTCCCTCAAGGTTCAGCATTATCCCCTATTCTATACTCGCTATATACGAATGATATCCCCAAGCATCCAAAAGTAGAACTAGCACTTTACGCCGATGATACCGCCCTTTACTACACTAATCCACGTATTCCAATTCTGACAAAAACTCTTCAAGAGGCCACTGACGCCATTGGTGCATGGTTCCGTAAATGGAGAATATCAGTTAATACAGAAAAAAGTGTTGCAATTTTATTCACTAAGAGGTTCAGTCTCATCCATAACATGAGTACTATTAGTCTCAATAATAAACCCATTCCCTGGTCAAAAGAAACAAAATATCTGGGGGTCACCCTAGACAGTCGACTATCCTTTAAAAAACATATTCAAGTAGTCAGGAACAAAGCGGCTTTCTTCTTAGGACGCCTCTATCCTCTGATCAACAGAAGGAGTAAGATGGACCTGAGATATAAGGTTCGTTTATACACTTCATGTATCAGACCCATTATGACATACGCCAGTGTATCCTTCGCTCATGTATGGTACATTCAACACCTACAGGTCATACAAAATAGATTCATGCGTTGCGCAACAGGAGCCCCGTGCTTCATACGCAACACAGATCTACACAGAGACCTAAACTTAGACACAATAGCTCAGTTCTTGAAAAAGCAAGCCTCACGCTACTTTGACAAGGCTGATCACCATCCTAATAAATTAATTGTCGCAACTGTCTCATACCCCCAACATCCATTAGGGGCATCCACTCCTATTCGGAGACCGAGACATATTCTAAATGATCCTGATGATAACACAACACTGGCAAATAGGCCTCCGGAGGATTCGTCATCCTCCCAGACACTGCACAACAAAAACAACAACACATTTTACACATACCACCACCGTCGTCGGGATCGCCGTCGCCGCGCGTATTTCTCCTAATATTATATAGCTGCCGTTACAACATCGGTTACGTTTTCGTTCTGCGGTTCGAGTCTCAACGGAGACGCCCGGATTGGCAAATTTTCTATATAAATTTCTCAGTAGGAAAGGAGCCGGAGGTTTCAGCCCGTGCTGAGGCTCACTCCTACCCTTGCTTTACCCCCCTTTTTTCTGGCTGAGCCAATAGGTTCGCCCAAAAAACCGGTGAAGCTGTAAAGGCCACGAAGGCCAACAGCACTTAGGTCATTTAGAAAAAAAAAAAAAAATTCATTCATTCTGGAACAAGCCCTCATCACTACAACATAGCGAAAAAGAAAAATAAAGAAGCGATCGACATACGAGAAGTTCTTTTCTTCCAATCCAGCATTATCGAATGTGCATACCATCCCGCACATTTTATGGTCCTTCGAGCCGGATTTTGAAGAAAGAATTTATAGCAAGAAAACCATGCCGGTCACACGCTCAATAGGAAGAGGGCGAAGAAACTCGACTGAACCGAAGCCATCCTCGTCCGAAGAGACAACAGAATCCTCCACGTCGGGAACTACCGCAACGGGCACGACAACGGAAACGTACACTACAGAGACGTCCGCTACAGCGACTTCGATAGTAACACCCGTTACGACGGAAATACCGACGGAGGCAGTGGCTGCCGCCACCACGATGGCCGAAGAAACCGCCGAGACAACGACACATCCAGAATCACAGCGGCCCAATGAAAAAGACGCCGAAAATAGAAAGCAGGCCCGACGCACACCGAGCCTACGCGCCGGGTCCACACACTCGAAGGCAAAGGCTAGTAAAATAGCCAAAGCAAAACAAGAGCTTTTGAAATTGCAAGTGGAGCTTGCCACCGCCCGCCTAGCCGCATTAGAAACGGAGGAAGAAGAGGACGACGCCTCGGAGTACTCGCATACAGAAGTCGACACCAAGGTCGATCAATGGTTGAACGCCAGAACACAACTGGCCATCACCCACGAACCGCACCTGCCTTCACGTGTAACAGAAACTGAAGCCATCAACACGGAAGAGTCAAGGCCAGCTCAACAGTACAACCACGAACAACTAAATTGCCAAGTACTCCCAGCGACGGGTACACATGCACCGGCGGGAGCGCAACCACAAGCATCGGGAAGTTACGCACAGCCAGATCTCTCGCAACTAACCGCAGCTATCACAGAAGCTATCAAGAGCGGTCAACGGTCCTCGAAATGCATAGAGCTGCCGAACTTCAACGGCTGCTATCAAGACTGGCTACCTTTCAAAGCAGCCTATACAGAAACGGAAGAATCTTATTCGAAAGTTGAGAACGTCAATCGACTGCGAAGACATTTAATAGGAAGAGCGAGAGAAGCGGTAGAAAGCCTACTCATCACAAACGCCCATCCATCGGAGATCATGAAGATCTTGGAAACCAGATTCGGAAGGCCAGAAACAATAGCCATGGCGGAAATTGAAACATTGAGAACACTGCCACGCCTTTACGAGTCACCAAGGGATATATGCATATTCGCCACAAAGGTCACCAATGCCGTATCTACATTACGAGCATTGAAATGCATATACTATCTATACAACCCGGAAATAACGAAGATTATGATGGACAAACTCACCGCAACACTACGCTATAGATACTACGATTTCGCCGCAACACAGCCAAAAGAGGACCCAGACTTGCTGAAATTCGAAAAATTTATGAAGAAAGAAGCTGAGCTGTGCGGACCTTATGCGCAACCCGAACACATGACGCAGCTAATACATAGCGCGCCATATAGAAAACCTCAGAGGACTAATATGGTGTCAGAGAACCAATCTAAGTTCATACAGAAATGTCCCGTATGCGAAGAAACGGGACATACAACAATCGACTGTAAGAGATTTATAGAAGCGAACGAATCGTCGAGATGGGACATAGCAAAAAATAAGAAGTTATGCTTTCGCTGCCTGCGATATAGAAATAGAACTCACGCTTGCCGACCGAAGCCTTGTGGTGTCAATAGCTGCAAATACTTACACAACAGGATGCTACACTTCGACAGAACAGAGAAGACAAGCACTGAACAGACAACTTCGACAGAAGCTATCAACTCCGCGTGGACAACGAAGCCAATAGACAAGCAAACTTACTTAAAAATGATACCAGTTCAAGTATCGGGGCCAAGAGGGACGATCGACACTTACGCGCTATTAGACGATGGATCTACGGTGACGCTGATAGATAGCAGCACCGCCCACTCAATAGGGGCCAAAGGACCCATCGATCCTCTGCGCATAGAAGCGATCAGCGAGTTGAAAACAGCTGAAACCAGGTCGCGACGTATACACATCAAGCTGAGGGGGTTGAATAAGCACATAGAAAAAATACAAGCGAGAACAATTAAGAGACTGCAAGTGTCGCCTCAGGCCATACCAAGGCACCAGATAGACGAATGCGAACATCTAAAAGACATCAGCGACGTGCTCACATACGAGAAGGCGAAGCCAACCATTCTTATTGGCCAAGACAACTGGCATCTCCTTCTAGCAACAACAGTTAGAAAGGGAAAGAAGAACCAACCGGTGGCGTCTCTCACGCCGCTCGGATGGGTACTACACGGCACGCACAATCGCACCATTGGACGCACCATAGACTTTGTATCGCACGTGAAAGAGACGACACATGGAGAAAACATAGAGATTCTTATGAAACACTATTTCGCCATGGACTCGCTGTGTATCAACCCCAGAAAGCCACAGTCAGACCCAGAAGAGCAAGCGTTGAATATTTTGAAAGAAAACACCAAGTATATAGAAGGAAAATATGAAACCGCTCTTCTGTGGAAAACGAAAGACGTCAGCCTACCGGAGAATTACATCAACTCGCTGACGCGCCTGTCACACATAGAAAAGAAACTCGATCGCAACCCGAGCCTGAAGAAGAAATATATAGAACAAATGGAAGCTCTCATTGAGAAGGGATACGCCGAGCCCGCACCTGCTACGAAGACACCAAATAAAACGTGGTATCTACCACACTTCGCAGTAGTGAACCCGATGAAACCAGAAAAACTCCGAGTAGTACACGACGCAGCGGCGAAAACGAAAGGCGTCGCTCTCAACGACTTGCTGTTCAAAGGCCCGGATCTACTACAGTCATTGCCAGGCGTTGTAATGAAATTTAGACAACATAGAGTGGCCGTAACAGCTGACATAAAAGAAATGTTCATGCAAGTGAAGTTGAGAACAGAAGACAGAGACGCACTCAGATATCTATGGAGAGGAAACCGTCGCGATAATCAACCACCGGAGGAATACAGAATGACGTCGCTCATATTCGGAGCGTCGAGCTCGCCGTCAACGGCGATATATGTTAAAAATTTAAATGCACTGAAACATGAAAAAACGAAACCAGAAGCCGTCTCTGCGATTATAAACAAACACTACGTCGACGACTATCTGGACAGCTTTGAAAATATAGAAGACGCCATACGGATCACTTCGAGCGTACGCGATATCCACAATGGAGCCTGCTTTGAACTCAAAGAATGGAAGTCAAACGAGCCGTCACTGTTAAGAGCACTGGGTGAAGAAACATCGATAGAAAAAATAGAGCTCTACAAGCCCGAAGGTCACCTAGAGCGAGTACTGGGAATAATATGGAGGCCAGATACAGACGAGCTAACATTCAACCTCGACTTCACACGTGTACCGCAAGAATTAATAGATGGAAGAACACCGACGAAGAGAGAAGCCTTGAGAATAGTCATGTCACTCTTTGATCCTCTCGGCCTCGCTTCACCGGTCACTATAAAGGCTAAACAACTCCTTCAAGAGCTGTGGCGGCGCGGTACATCGTGGGACGTCGAAATAGATGAAGACATAGCCGAACAATGGCGAAGCTGGCTGGCACACCTGAAAAATCTCGCTCACATAACATTACCACGGCGATACCTTCGATACAGCGACGCTACATCGTTACAACTTCACATATTCACCGACGCCAGCGAGTCAGCATATTCATCGACGCTGTTCTGGAGAGCGACCACGCCAGACGGACAAGTTACCGTTTCATTGATAATGGCGAAAGCGAAAGTCGCACCTCTGAAGCTTACATCAATACCAAGATTAGAACTCCAAGCAGCTGTCCTGGGAACACGGCTGGCCGAAGCAGTAATAGAAGAGCATGAGAGAAAACCAGATTCGAAAACATTCTGGACCGACAGTCGAACAGTGCTCACATGGATTCGCACAGGCTCACGCTCATATAAACCATATGTGGCACATCGTATAGCGGCAATAGAAGAAAGCACTAGGAGCAACGAATGGCGCTGGGTGCCGACGAAGTTCAACGTGGCGGACGACGCCACTAGAGACGTCCCGACAGGATTTAATAGTGAACATAGATGGTTCAAGGGACCTGACTTCCTTTATGAAGACTCAAGCACCTGGCCGACAGAGAGTGCAACAACGCCGCCGCTAGAATGTGCCACCGAAGAAAGAGCGTATCACGTCGCAGCTAACATGAAAAATAGACTCGCTGAAAGCCTACCACAAGTGTCACGGTTTTCTAATTGGAATAGGTTACGCTACACCGCAGCGAGAGTGTTGCAGTTCATACAGTTGTGCCGATCGCGCGTACAGAAAATAAACTACAGAAGAAACAGAAGAAACGCGCGATCGGACCCGGACTGGCGTAAGAATCAGAAGCCAATGACAGCTCGACTTACGCCACAACAATACAACATCGAAAATAGCAATAGAAAATATATTCAAGTCTCAGCTGAGGTGCTTAGGCGAGCCGAAGAGCTATTAATGCGATCGGCACAAGAGGAATCGTTCTCAATGGAAATAGAAAATATAGAAAATAACAAACCGATAAGCAAAGATAGCCGCCTTCACCAACTAAGCATTACATATGTAAATAGTGCACTGAGACTTAGAAGCCGCATCCAAGCTGCAGAAGCCGTGTCAACAGACATAAAAAGTCCAATGATATTAGACGGCGGTCACCCGACAGTGAAATTATGGATCCAATATATGCATAAACAAGCACACCACGCCGGTGTAGAAGCAACAGTGAATGAATGTCGACAGCGATACTGGATCCTACGACTGCGCCCGGTCACACGTACTGTATTACGACAATGCCTCAGATGTCGATTGAGAACACAAGTGCCACCGTGCCCGCGAACAGGAGACCTGCCGTCGTGTCGTTTAGCTCATCATAAACGGCCCTTCACATACGCCGGCGTCGACTACTTCGGGCCTTTTACAGTGACAGTCGGACGCGCGAATCAGAAGCGATATGTGGCCATCTTCACATGCCTCACCACGCGAGCTATTCATCTAGAGATATCAAATTCACTAAGTACAGACTCAGCGGTGATGGCACTCAGACGGATGATGGCGCGCCGAGGAAGCCCAGCTGAAATCTGGTCCGACAACGGCACCAACTTGAAGGGCGCGGACAGGGAGCTACGACGGGCCATCGACACAGCGACAGCAACAGAAGCAGCCAAGAAAACAATATCATGGCGATTTATCCCACCTGGTGCACCATTCATGGGAGGAGCATGGGAAAGACTCGTCAGATCTGTAAAAACAGCGTTACAAGCAACGCTTCATCAACGCCACCCGAGTGAAGAAGTACTGGTGACACTACTGGCAGAAGCCGAATATACAGTCAACAGCAGGCCTCTAACTCACGTCTCAGTCAGTGCAGAGGACCCAGAGGCGCTAACACCAAATCACTTCTTACTCGGCGGCAACGGTCAAGTGTCAACACCCGGCGAGTTCAACGACAGAGACGTATGTAACAAGTCAAGCTGGCGCGCCGCACAACGCCTCACGGACATGTTCTGGACTCGCTGGCTACGAGAGTATCTCCCTGAGCTTCAAAACCGGCGGGAGCCCCATGGAAGAGGGTCTGCGATCAAGATCGGTGACTTAGTGCAAATATTAGATAGTAACCTGCCTAGGAACGTATGGGTTCGAGGCAGGGTCACCGCAACTTACCCCGGTCCTGATGACATCGTACGCGCCGTGGATGTGACTACGCAAGGTGGAACGCTACGCAGACCAGTGCGGAAATTAATACTATTACCTATAGAAGACGTCGCCCCAACACCGGCAGAAGATGCAACATAGCTGCACGGCGGGAGAATGTGCAGGACGACGTCAATCCGTTTGAAAATAACTTATATACTGTTTAATGTTTAATGTTTATTGCTTGATGTTTAATGTTTAATGTTTATAGTCATATAATTTGTGGTTTACTGTGTGTTTATAGAATAGTTCGTTTGTTTATAAATAATGTAATAGTAAGATTAATAGAAATGTATACATAAGGCTACACTTTCAGACATACACGAACACATATACACGGTTTAATAAATATAAATAACAGACACACACATAACACAACACAACAAGTTCATACATGTAGGATTATTGCATAATAATATACAGATATTGCGTCATGCAAGCCCGTCCAGATGTCAATCACTGTGCGACCGAAACAGCAAATGAAAGAGACACTCGCGCACAGTGATTGGCTAATAGAGCTGAATAGCGAACAGCACTCGAGGCTATCCGCACGGCACAACGTCACCATAAATATAGGGGCGCCTTGTAAGTTCATTCATTCTGGAACAAGCCCTCATCACTACAACATAGCGAAATAGAGAAATAAAGAAGCGATCGACATAAGAAAAATTCTTTTCTTCCAATCCAGCATTATCGAATGTGCATACCATCCCGCACAGTTATGGTATTATCAATTACAACAAACTTTAAATGTTACAATTTGCGTCACCGCAGTGAATCGTTTAAAAGGTCAAGATTACACGGATTTTAAAATGCAATAAACTTTAATTTTTCATGTTTTTTATTAACGGTGTCATGTTGTGTTTTAATTGTAACTTACCATAACATATATTTATCATATACAATCTGTGGCAGGCAATACACTGGGCA
Organism: Mysoria sejanus stolli; assembly: GCA_018245835.1. NCBI lineage: Eukaryota > Metazoa > Arthropoda > Insecta > Lepidoptera > Hesperiidae > Mysarbia > Mysarbia sejanus. The sequence goes on along the minus strand of DWEJ01001635.1, from coordinate 799 downwards.
TTATAAATCATATCTGCTACATGCAAACTCATTTAGAATCTCTTGAATCTCTTGACATTTGTAGTTGGATGTACCGTTAATGGGTTGCACAATACAATTGAGTACCAGCAGGTGAAATGCTTTTTCATGTAATGACATTATAAAACGAGCAGGCAATTATCCCATGTAACTCTGCATGTGGACATTTGCAACTAACCTTGACTAGGACTGTTAGTAGTAGTTACTTCAGCTAGTATTGCTTGGTCAGTAAGTGTTTTTGTTAGTATTTGATGACAATACTCTTCGTATAAGACTGCCTTATTCCAAGCCATATTCCAAGGTGCGTTAATGCTTCTAAAAACTAAAATGCTCTTCTCTAGTACACAATAGTGTTATTTAACAACAATTTTTAGACCGTACCAATTTTTTTACCTATTATTCTCTTAAGAATGGCAGTTAAGTATATCTCTTTAAGAAGGCTAATAAAGGGAGAAACAAAGGAATTAGAAAAAATAAAAACACAAGAGAAAGATGACAAAAAAGAGAAATTACCCAGAGAAGAAAAAATATGTATAAACTATTTTTCTTGTAACAAAAATCGTCGTACCACTGGTTGCTGGTTGTATATGATATAAATCTTCGCTGACTTGTCAAGGGTGGCTTACGTTGCAGACTTAACATTTAAATGTTAATGAATTGTCGGGGAGCAATTAAGACTCGCGATTCTAATAAATCATTCTCTTTTTTGCTTTGCCGGTTTGCTTGGTTTTAGAATTGTAAAGATTGAAGAGCTTGCGTCTCTTTTATTATTAGAATTGGT
>DWEJ01001634.1:0-12666 GCA_018245835.1 Mysoria sejanus stolli | reverse complement strand
ATTGGATTGAAAACAAAACTAAATTTATATAATTGCATTGTCACGCCTAATTAAGATACATGCCAAACTTCAGCTCTATCGGACACTGGGAAGTGGGTGAAATTTAGCTTGCAAGATTCCGTTATATTCATACATACATAGATAGATAGATACAACCCGAGCTAATAAAAGCGTGTTGAAAAAACAAGCCTGTTTTACGTTAATGGTAATTTATGGATTCTCATTATTAACTTTTTATCAAGTTAATTAACTTAGGTATTTAATAGTTCATCTGCTTTTATTTTGTCTTGGATAATTTTTAACTTTTATAGAATATAAATAATAATTACCAATAATGACAAGTGCAGATCGATCAGAAGTCGCGCTCTGCAACCACTTGACCAACGAGCTACTGCATCTTAAACGGAAATAAAATTTACTTAAATATCGAAATTATAATTAGACTGAACGATAAAAATATGTTTTCAATATTGAACATAAATGCATTCATACATTATATAGCCGATAAAATGTCAGATAATAAAGAATGTTGCAATAAAATGGTGTTAATTCATCATATTATTACAAAAGTAAAACGTAAGGTCACGCCTGTAATCCCCGAAGAGGTAGGCAGAGGAATGCAGAACACTTCTACGTTTTATCAATTACGTTTAATGGAACAGCTGGTGAGCCTATTGCCATACACCGGGCACATATCCAGACTCCGAATCACTACAAGAATTTAAATTTAAATTTTCTAGAAAAATTCTTTTGCAGTGTTCGACCCGGGAAAAGAACCCTTGAACTTGACCCGGGAATCGAATTGAACCCGGGAATCGAACTGGGCACATATCCAGACTCCGAACTACTACTAGAAGATCGAAATTAGAAAAATTTAGTAGTGCCCTACCCGGGATTCGAATCCAACACCTCCCAATCGACAGTCGCACTTGCCACCAACAGGACCAACGAAGCAGTCAACAGTAGCAAGGCATAAAGATGGAGATACTTGCACTAACAATAAAACTAACTCCATCGTGACATTTTTAAGAAGTAAATGTAGGTAGCTCTGTTATAACAGGTGTTGTTTAAAAATAGAATTACGTGTTCTATTAATACCAGTACTACAACGTTATTACGACTACTACATTAATATAAAGTAATAACAGCGATATTGTTTCCAAATAAATTCATACATAACTTGGCAAAGGAATTCAATATTACCTATTACTCAAGGATATCTCTAATCTCCGAGTCTAATTATCCCTAGCTGTAACGTTTACATTTCTATAATAACTATGTGTTGGTAGGTCTCCTATGTGTAGGTAGGTATGTCTGATACGGTGCTTTAAATGAGAAGCTGCTTCGGTGAATTTTTACTTGAGTGCATATTGTGATATACGAATGTCAACGGTAAACGAATAAAATGTGTTTTTTGATTTTTAATGTTCCTCAACACACACCTCATTGAGTTCGAGATTCTTAGACATTAGTGATTTATGTAACGGAGACACAACCGAGTGATATACAGTTGTCCTTGTCACACACGCACGAATGTGTGCGTGCCAATTGTTATTGCTGAGTAGGTATGTGTAAACATAGCTCGACTTATATACATGCACTTAATGTTGACATTGTGTATATACACAACAGAAATCAGATAGATCCGTTAATAATTTTAAACGATTACTAAATTAGGATGTTACGCTATTCTGCGTTTGGAAAGAAATATCTCTTGCTTTTACGATGATGATAAATAGCGTTAGGAAATCTTACCATAGCTTTACATAATGTTTTCCTACGTGTGTGACTTTTGTCAATCTATATTTCACATTCCAGGTAGACTGAACTTCTCGTACTGAGAGGAGGCCCATGTTCAATAATGCAAAGAGATAAGGGCTGATGGTGATGGCTGTTCTGTATATATGTACGAGTATAATATTACCTAGAAATCAGATGACCGACTTTAGCTCGAGAATGGATATTGGTGTCAACAAAGCGATGTTTCTAATTACTTTGAGTGGATGCAGATGACGTAATACCTATTTCTCTTTGCGACAAGTGGACGTGGACGGAAATTCATGTTGAATATTTTTTTTCTGTCGTATTTTTTTTCCTTTATTTCGTTATCGAGCTGTTCTAGTAAAGTATTTAAATCGTTGCTTTACTTCTTTTGATAAATATTCGTATTTTAAACATTAACAGACGTGTCTATTGTTTTGAGCTATTTTCATTTTGTGTTTATTGAATGAGGAATATTATTTATGTGATTCAAATACTTTCGTAATCGCGTTGCTCTCTTTATTTTATAAATTAACAACACCACAATTTCTTCATTGTATATTTTAACAACATATACTTGACCGCGAAGGTAGTATTTTGCAGCTTTTATAGTGCCACAGGGCAATGAGACATAGTTTTCGTAGCTGCGATCTCGTAGACCCTAGTAACTTGTGTTCCCAGACGTCATACATATGTATATCATACATATGCTTGTGTGTGTAAACGGCTAATTAATCATACTAAAGGCTACATACTGCTATATAATTTTCAATTACATTGTCCATGGTGGCATCTAACAGCAATTTGACAGCCTCAGTGTACGGTTAACTGATTTAAATATCGATTGAATTTTTGATTTGCTTATAGTTATAATACTAAGCCTACCCATATAGGTTTATAAAAGTGAGAGAACCAAGATAATTTTTTGTGGTTTTACAGTTGTAAAACCACAAAAAATTAACGGTAGATGGTTAAATCATCACAATAATGTTACATTATGTCTATTTATGATGTGTGTTTCGCGATTTTAAATGTTATTAGAATAATTATCACAAAGACAAATTAATAGGCATATCTTCAAAATACCTTACGTTATGATCATTGTCTATTACCCTATTTTTGTGTATTATGTGTAGCGCCATCAAGTTTGAGTGTCTTGTTACGTACTTGTGTTTAACAGATATTCAATAAATGAATTACTCCGTAAACTCGTAACATATAGGAATATTGCGTCAGTGGTGATATGGTTACCTAGAAATATGGACAAACCCAACCGCGAAAATCCGCTAAGTACCCAGATAAGTTTGCCATGGTCACCATGACAAAATGAATCATCAAAAGCAAACTGACGAATGTTCTGATAGTTTATTGTAAAGATAAAAATATAAATTAGGTGCGATTGAAGTGGCAAACGATCAGGTATAATTGGTTTTTGCCACCCAATGACACCAATAACCAATTTCGACCCAATGTTATTGAAAATGTTGTATTTTCCATTAACGAAAATAATAATTTAAGTGATAATTTGTAAGTAGGTATAGCAAGATATTGGATATTGGAATTTTAGTTGATTTAAAATTAAAAACAGGTTAAATAATTGTCACACGTGATTTTAGGTTTAACGCGAGACTTACAATCGATTCTCCAGGAAATGTTTTATCTAAAATGATAGTCGATATCACATCGGTAACCGTGTAATCGAAATCGATTTTAAATAACCATGTTTACAGCGACGGTTCTCCTTGGTTGCGTATCTATTATTCAGTACGCTTTTCATAATAAATGACTGAAAGACTCATCAGCGCCAAGGAGAAATTTTTCACACTGAGACAAAGCTAGCGTATTGTACTAATGTAACAGAACTAACAGAATAAGATATAATTATTTTAGCTTGTCCTTGTTAGACGAATGAAATATTCAGGAACGGAGGAAATACTCAGTTAATGTGTAGGTCTATATCGAAAGTGATTTGTATTACATTTAGTGATGCGGTAAAATTGCAGGAACATTGGTTTATTGTAAAATGTCACATCACAGTGTTGGCCATTGAAATATGGGCCCTTGGTTATGGGTTTAATTATGAATATTCAGCATTAGTGGAAGATATTTAAACTAATTCATTTAAACATTTATAACAACTTTAAAATAATAAAGTTTTTAACAATTTTATAATAATAAAGTAAAATAATTGTGCCTAGGTTTCAAATGCTGATAAAAGTTTCAGTCTATGCTGTTCTATGTGCAGTCTCTTGGTCAGCGTTCCAATGATTGTCACAAAATTGGCACATCACTAGGTTTGAATCATAAGTTTTGACACATAAGTAATGCTCAAGTTTTAGGGATGTTACGAGGTGCATGAAAGGAGCCTCCTCGAGCGGCGACTATGTCTGATCAAGTTTGAACATACACTGCCCGGCGCACCTTGGACATTGCAACTAATGCTTTCACCACGATGGCCGATCACTCACGGTCAGCTATTGAATCGACGAAGAAGAAGGGCTGTCACATGATGACAGGTGTCACGTTAAAAATAAAACAATACCATTACGTAGTAGACCACAAACTTTCCTTTGTAGTCATGTTGTATCTGGATTCAATGTAATGTAACAAATGACTAATTTGCGCTTGGGGCTCTTGTCATTCGGGGCCGTTCAGAGCGTCTTCGAATTCGTCGTAACAAAAACCACAGACGGACGTGGTTTGTTTTGCTTTGTGACTAATTTTGAAAAGGAATCCGCCAAGGTCCGTCCTAAACTGGTCTTGTTATCTTATTTGAACATTATCGGCCCAGCACAGGTTCGAACGAGTCTCGTGAAGGAGATTTCAACATATATTTTTTTAATGCGTTTTATTATTGTACCTGTGCTTAAGACTTATGTACGTGCTTGCTGCATTATGCACTATATTTCCATTCAAGATCATATATTATTTATAATATAAGTAAGTAAATATGTATGATTAAATATAACGTAACATTACGCCTGTAATCCCCGTCGGGATAGGCAGAGGTGTGTAGTACACGCCCATGTTTCACCCAAGTTAAGTTTACCTCCGACTATGGAATAGGTGGTGATCTATTGCCATACGGCAAATAACCAGACTCCGAACCACTACTGGAAAATCTAAATTAGAAAAAATTTTCGTTGTCTTCAACCAGGGAATCGAACCCGGGACCTCCTGATTGCAAAATAACTAGACTGTAAGTTAGGATTACATGAATTTACGTTATAAAGAAGGGATAAGTCTTGGCAGTCTCGAAGACTGCTTCATCGGTCGTGTTAGTTGCAAGCGCGACCACCGATTTGGAGATACTGGGTTCAAATACTGGATTTTTCTAATTAAAATTTTCTGGTAGTTTTAGAAATATGCCCGATGCATGGCAATAGGCTCATCACCTATTCCATAGTGTAACGTAAACGTAAGTGAAACGTGGGAATGTAAGTATTATATTCTGTTGCCTACCTCTTCGGGGATTGCAGGCGTGATGTTACGTTTGATAAGTCTTACTATTGGTTGTATGCGGGAAATCGTTGAAAATTCTTAATATATGTAGGTACACCTACAAATTGTAGCACATAGTATAAAATTGGGACGCTAATATGAAAATTTCTAGTACAAACTTTGTACCATGCAGATCACACACTAATATGTTAGATCTGTCTTACTCCCGAAAGCTTTTGAATTAGACTAAAGACACGTTTGTGACGTCATGTTTACTGAAATAGCAGCATTCGTTTAACTTTAACTTCGTTTAAGTTTTAAATTATTCCACTCTATAAATTAACATCTCACTATACCTAATTATTATGTGTTAAGATGAGCGAATCAATTACTTCAATGTGTTCAACACAAACAATGTAAAATTAACATTATATTGCAAGTGATTGAGTATTATTATTAAGTAAAATGATAAGTACCGATATATTGAGAGAAAGGAGATAATAGCGTTATGGTGAAGTGCGTACTAACTGCTATGCTTCGAGAATGTTTGGCTTGCGTGAACACCATTCGCAATACGCCACATCCTAATCATTCAAATTATATTTGTTGCATGACTTGCTTTCAACCTTTAGTCACATATTTACATGAGATACGTTATACACAATGAAGATTGAAATGTATCATATGTAGGTCATGTGAATTCGAAGTTTTATAATAATAGAAAGAAGTACTCTTAAGTATTTAATCATTATTTAAACGATTTAGTGTTAAAAATAACCATGGAAATGCCTTAACTGATATTTTTAAACATTGATAAATTTGAATAATCTCCGCTTCTATTGACTTATAACATTATGTAAAAGAAATATCAAAATCGTTGTATAATGGAAAAAATACATCTATTTTTATTCACTAAACATACATCAAGGCTTTTTCGAATCAAAACATTTTAATAAGAGTATTAAATATTATAAAATATAGATTTTGTAACTCGTCAACTAAACAAATATAATATGATTTATTGGAAAACAAGGCCGCTGACTGCTTTATTGGCCTTTGAATAGTTTATCCAGTTTATTCGTGAAGTTGTTACGTCAACTGCATCTCAAAGCGACCGATATTGGACTTTATGTGTTAAGTATTACGGTTCACCAGAGGTGACGTAGTGAGTTGAAAGTGTGCGGTATTAACGCGCTGTTATCGGTGGTTTATGAGTGCACGCTCTTGAATGATTTTTCCACGTTAGCGGTGACTTGTACTGTGCTAGCAATATAATACGTGTATGGGAAAAGTAATTTGAATCACTTAGCGTAATTCTATACATTTTATCATGCTACTTGTGCTACTTACGTTATTAAACGTAACATCACGCCTTTGATCCCCGAAGAGGTACGCAGATGAGTGTAGTACACACACAGATTTCATCAGTTACGTACGTTTACGTCCCATTATGGTGGTGGTGAGCCTACTCCGAACCAGACTTCGAGCGATTAGAAAGTTCGAAAAATCCATCAGTGTGGGCACCCAACTCGAGATTTAAACCCAGGACAACTCGATCGGTAGTCACGTTTACAAGTACTACAACCAACGATACTGTACTTAGCTATTGGTTTATAAATAAAATTAAAATCGATAAAGTATTTGAAAACATTTCTTTTAAAGAATTAGAAGTTTTGGAAACAATCAAACAGAATCCTACAATGGTATAAAGAAATTGTTACTATTTATAATCCATCACTTTACCAATCTTCTTTTAGATTTGTTAACGCCTAGAGCATTGTATTGTAATATATAATAATTGCATATAATTTGGTGAAATATGAAAAGGTTTCGAACTTTACATAATCGAATCTTTTACTTGAATTGTGAAATGTGTTTACATTAGACAGATTATAAAATTTTCCACAAAGAATCGAGACTCTTTTCCAAACAGCAAGGTCAGGGTGCAATGGTGCTCTGTCAGGGGCGTTTGTCCAGCAGTGGAGAGAGACAGGTTAATGTTGAAGAAGATACATGTAACATTCAAAATATTAAATTATTTATTAATTACAATAATATATTATTTACAAGAGTTACAAGTTAGTTATAACATTATATTACATTTAGTTTTACTATCAATCGCTTGCGCCTTCAGAACAAACCTAGCTCTAAGAACTGTTTTGGCAGAAGCCAAGGTGAAAAGAGCGTACTAAAGCTCAGTGCAAGATCGAAAATTCTAGATGAGCAGTGACATAAGGGACAAAGAACAAGGACTCAATATGTTAATATTAAACACAACAAACATTGAGAACAGGTAGCGAAACCTCCCTCCTTTGACACAAAGTAGAGCGGGCCATGTGGTATGCATTGTGTTTGTGCTTTGTAACTGATTACGTGAGCTTAACAAGTTACGAAAGCACATTACAGTTACTCTGAAATGAATTTAGTGCTAAGAGGAAGCGTGCGAGCAACGTCGATGTATGGTCCACTAGATGTGCTATTTAACACCTAACGTTGTATGTTTATAATAGTTATATAGCGATGTGCTGATTACTTCTCGTCCATTTTCTAAATGTTTTTTGTTTATTTTTGACAAGTCAGTAATTGCTTACATGTAAAAACAGTTTGTCGTATATGTATGTGGTTTAAAAAAATGTGTATTCATTACAATTATTGGAACTATTTAAAATTTTATATAGCAATTTTAGAAAATAACACCATCGGACTACGAGTACGACTCCTTAGAACTCTATAGAACTTTCTAGTAAGTCCTTCTTAGACGACATTTATATAACTGAACACTACAGAGGGAACACCGATACAATCTGACATGTTTTGTCCCAGTAACTTCGAGTGTGCTGAAACACATCTGTGCAATGATATAACACGGGCTATCTAGCGAGCAGCACATCCGCGGTGCATTTGGCAAGACGTGTAGTGAAAGTGATTGCGCGGATGTCGCGTGCACCCGCCGACCTTGCCATATACGAGCCGCATCGCACCCGCCGCATCGCACCCGCCGCAGCGCGCCTTGGAACGTTTTTGCTTGTTCTCCTGTTCGTCACTCTTCAACTAACACGTGTCGCCAATATAGGGCACAACTTACGAGGAAAACGTAGTGGAGAAAAAACGAAGCGTCTCACGTGCTAGCTGCTTGTCAACCTCTGTTTTTCATTGAGCTGACTAACTATTATTTTTTGTAATAGTTTTATATTAGATAGCTACTAGTAATTTCATAAGAATGTTTGTTTACTCCTTATTGAATCTCGTCTGGGATTAAAATGTAATTGTTATTATTTAGCAATACAGGTAGGAAAAATTAAATACTACCCATTAAAATTTATTATTTCAAGAACAACGAAGCTTCAGTTTGGACTGCCGATATTATCTACATATGTGAAGCACTTTGTGGAAAGTGATATTATTAAAAATGTTTGCATGGGTCTTGATGTCCACGATGCTGTGGTTATCAAGTGCTTTAAAGTGTAAATTTAAAAATTAAACAATCTATTATTAAACTTTAATAATCAATTTTACTTTTCAGGTGTCGCATTTTTATAATCATTGCTACATATTATGTACATCTACTCAATTTTCTTCATTAACACATATTACTATATTTGTATAGTAGTTGAAAGAAGGTTATTAGTTGTGATTATTAGTGGCTGTTTTATTTAAAATTGAATGTTGAATTTGATGTTCAATTGTCATTATTTTACTGTCCATCATTTAGATTTTAACGTATAATAATTAATATGTAGGTACATATACGTTATAAGTATAATTTAAATTATTCTGAACACATTGAGAACATATCATTCACAACAATGTATTGGAACTCAAAATACAAAAAAATATTGTGGTAAAAATTTTTTTAAATCAGGAATACGTTTAAATACAGAATCGTAATGGAATTGTTATGCACGAGGATCATATTACCAGGTTCACAGTCAGTTTTGGTTGTACAATCTTATAACTTTTTAAACTTTGTTTGAATAAATATTTTTAAGAAGTTTTCCATTTACTTACAATCGAACAAAGGAACCGGGTGAACGCTTGTTTTGTAAGGTTAAAGGTCAAGATTACTAGCGTGGACCGAATTTGTGAACGTGCGAATGATGTGTTTTATTCATATAACGGTATTTTAATCAATGCTGAGCGAATCGTGTGATTTTCATTATACAAGTTAGCCCTACGGCATGGTAGGTACGCGTAGTTATGATTGTTGTCATAATTGCGCACGCGCAGAGCGTCACGTGGCCCGAGGACGGCCGCGTCGCGCTGAACTGCAGTTTCGCAATCGCACTTCAAACCTGATTGGATTGAATTGTTCCAAAATCTTATCATATAACTCAATTAGCATAGACTCGTTCTCGGTCATTGAATATTTTTGTCTGCTACACTTAGCTGTATTCACTTTAGTTTTGCGTTAAAATGTTTCGCACTTCAATAAATAAAACTATTTATTAGTTAATAAGTTAATATTAAGGTAATAGTTACCATTAAGTTAATATTTATTACTTTTAAGTTAATATTAAGCTTGAACGATATCATTAGTCAATTTTTTTATCAGTTGAAAACTACAGTACGGTACAGTGTGAGAGCGTACTATATTCCTCTGGATACCACTTCGAGGATTTCAGACGTGATATAATGTGATTGTATTATTTTTATTAATACAAATATTAACATACTTTTTTAAAATTATTCATTTGAATTCAGGTTCCATTGTATTCATTTGTTACGAACGTGTGACAAAATTGCATTCTTTCAGTTTTAATTGCTTTTATCGTTTAAAAGAGTAATTAAATATTTTATATGATCGTTTCTACGTCGATATGTCGATGGTTTTACACGTGTACGTTTTGTGGTTCTGAAAGCGTAAATTGTTCTGTATGGCATGTGAAGCTAAAGTCTGCCAACTCGCACTGGGCCAGCGTGGCTCTCATTTTGAGAGATCTGTATTTCAAAAGTGGTAAAATAAAAAGGGCAGTAAAAAAGAGTTTTATCTATATGTTATAAGAAACAATATTGTTTTAATAACAGTAAACGTAACTTCACGCCTGTAATTCCCGAAGAGGTAGGCAGAGGAATGCAGAACATTCCCACGTTTCACCGTTTACGTTTACGTCCCACTGTGGAATAGGTGATGAGCCTATTGCCATGCATCAGGCAGATATCCAGACTCCGAACCACTACTAGAATTTTAATTTAAATTTTTTAGAATTTTTTGTAGAAATTTCTAAATTAGAAAAATTCTTTTTGTAGTGTTCGAACCGGGAATCGAACCCGGGACCTCCCGATCGGCAGTCGCGCTAGTAAACAACACGACCAACGAGGCAGTTAAAGGCATTTATTTAAAAAACAATATATCAATTATGAAAATTGCCGTGAATGACAAATTATATCAATCGTTTTAAAATATCGACAGTGACTTAATAAAATTGGATTAAAATAAAGCAATTGAAATAATAGCGGTCAATTTCCAAAAAAACCCACAAATTAATAAACAATCCATTAGAACAATTAACAGCTTCGTGAATAATAACGCGTGAAGGGATCTAATTAAGAATATTGTATGGATACTAATCAGAATAATGAACCGAAAAACACTTGATAAATTGTTTCTTTATCTATTTTGTATCACCAATCATAATAAAAGCGCTTATAGTTTAGCTGTTGGAGAGGGATCTCTTTAAAGAATAAGATTATTTGTGACCCAAGTTTATTGCACTGGAAATGTGCGGGTTGGCAGAGTTTTGCAGAATCAGATGAAAAACTATAAGATGCGTTCTCTCGATGTTTTCCTCTATCATTTCGGTAATTGATGTTAAAATTTAAACTGCGCACAATTTTCATGGAGAAGAGGTGCACTGGTTTACGAATTTAGGACCTCAAAAATAGGAGACAGTGCTGATAAACCACAGTAGTACTATGATTAATAATAATAATATTATTTTAGCTCGTTAAATCTACGTTTTAAGACTAGCTATAATCAAAATTGGATAAAAGCGCTCCTTTAGACACAGCTGCTGATCTGTCTCCCTCAACGGTTAGGGTATCTACATAGTTATGGTTTGGGACATCTCTTAATCACCAACAAGGATACTTATTACTATGTTACTGAAAATAAAAAGTTCTGTGCTTGTTGGTAATTTTTCAATTGCGTTAACGTAACAATTTAATAAAATGATTGTTTAGTTACAAATGGTTTGTATACATATTTTTACTACCCAATGTAAATTCACGCCTGTAATCCCCGAAGAGGTAGGCAGAGGAATGCATAACACTCCCACATTCCAACAGTTATGTTCATGTCCCACTATGGAATAGGTGGTGAGCCTATTGACATACATCGGGTACATATCCGGACTTCGAACCCACTACCAGAAATTCTAAATTAGAAAAATTTGTGTACGACCCGGAATCGAACCCGGGGCCTCCCGATTGGCGGTCGCTCTTGCAACCAACACGACCGACGAGGCAAAGTTAAGCATAAGTTAAAAAATGTTGAAAGTAAAATAAAAATTTCGGTTGTGGACACTACAGTTATTGTATTGAACACTCAAAATCCAAAGAATTACACCACATTTGTACAATTGTGTTAAGGTCTAATGGACATAAAATAATTTATAAAAATTCTATCGCATTAGAGTAAAACAAACATGATTATAATTAATGGAAATATAAATTATAAAAAGACGTTACTTTGTTTATTGATAACATTGTTACGAGATATAGTCATGAAGGCCGCAATAGAACTAACATATTTTGTGTAGTGTTATATTAGAACTTGGGATAAGTTAATAACTGTTCTTCAAGACTGCTACAACAGGAATAGATATCTTGAAGCCTACTTTATGTGATTTACTAAAACAGCTATCCGTGACCATGAATGTTAGAAGAATGACGAAAAAGTTAGATGCTTTCTATATGTACTCTAATTTAAACTCCATCTTGAGAATATTTTTACTCAGTTGCATTTATCGCGACGGTACGAAACTTAAATATTCGTGGTCTTCGCTCAAAGTCATTGCTCTTATGCTTTTTTTGGGCATTTTGAACGCCTTGGTTCTCTACCTGAAGATTCTTAACTCAGAATTTGTAAATATACTCACCTTCAAGAATGCCATCCAAGTGTTCTTTATATTCAACTACATACAGTACGGTATTGATTTGTATATGGTCTACAAATATGGAAGGGTGACTCATTTAAGGTACTTGAGGATATACGAACATATCGACAGAATTCTGTCTATGACTTTTTGCGATAAGATCGAAAAGAGCATTCGCTGCACAATGATTTTCTTCGCACTACTTTCTACCTTCACTCTTGTTTTTGATTATGTGGTATGGTGTATGGTACTTACATGGACAACATGCACACTAAGCTCAATTAATTACATTTATTTTTTTATTCGTTTGTTGTCCGTAACTGATTTTATAGCAAATATAATTCAAGTGGAGTTCCGTTTGAGAATCATG
>DWEJ01001633.1:0-12666 GCA_018245835.1 Mysoria sejanus stolli | reverse complement strand
AAATTATTGTTCTTTAATTTACTATGTTAGTGTACGTTTAGGTATTACATTAAACTTTTCAAACCAATCGCTAGTCCACCTCTTACTATAATTTTTGAATCCAGCTGCGTCCAGATGTCCTCTTGAGGTCATCAGTCATGGTCACCTTGCAGCAAGGCGACCCGAGCTTCTGTAACCGAGACGTGACCTGCTCACGTCAAACATCCTCAAGGCTTCCTCTGAGGGGTTTTTGGTTTCTGAGAGATTTTATTTTTCATTTTTTTTATTCAGCAATAGACTCGCGTTTTACTGTTATCTCATGTATTATTTAAGTACTCTTCCTCTCTATAATTTAAAAATACGGAGGTATAAGTGAACATGATAAGACATTATAAAAAGTTCTTCTATGTCTATTTATCACCTGGAGAGTACTTTTCTGTTGGCTTTTTATTGAAAGCAAAAGAACTGCCGTAGCGTGATTGCTGTCATTGCTTGTATTAATAGACATATGACCTGAATATATGTATATATCAACATTTTTACCATTACACTATTAAAGATGGATCTCTTTTAGGAATGATAAGGGTTAATGCCCCGTTCAACCATGCTGGTTCACTTGACTTCTGGCAATGTGGTCGGATCAGAACCAAATGTGGTTTCGCCAGTCATCAAAGAGTCCACGACACGGGTAGATATGGTAAACTGGCGCTGTTACCAGATACGTTGAAGAAAATTAAATATATAGGTATACATTTACACGCTGACCAAATGCGGGTTGGCTAACTTTCTACGCCTTAAATAATATTGGGGAAAATTTTAACGTGTCCAGTTTCTCTATGTGTTCTTTCACCATTACATCAAGTGGTAATTAAACAAAAACAGTACATATGTCATTTTCTATGGAATGAGTTGTCGCTCAAGATTTGTACGTAGTATTGCTGTACATGGAATTCATATATCGGTCATTAAATGAGACCGTGAAGCAATTTTACTTTAATCATATTAATTTAACAGCGACGATTTATGCATATAGACATTTCTTTCAATTGTACCACTATTGTATTACAATGTATAGGTAATCAAAAAGCATCAGATAAATTAAAATTAGCAACGCTTACAGAAATCTAGGCATCAATACAAGTGGAAGTTGGCTTGTTAATAATGTGGCGATGTCACAATTCTATGGCGATCATGGTATTTCTTTACAGATAATGTAAATAATATATATGTAGTGAATTTGAAACGCAAATTAACACACAAATTACTTCACACTTCACAGATAGCTAACAATATCGGATAACAACAGTCGACTGGTTTCATGAATGATACAAGTTCGAACAAAAACAATACTGCTTACTCGTGAATAAAACACGAGCCAGAATGTATATAATTTCCTGTTAAATCCCCTACAAAACAGTTTGCTTAATTGAAAAAACACGGTTTTAAAATCAATGGTATGTGAATGTTGCTCGACGTGTATCGCTTGGGAGCTAATGGCAATCTTATAAAGCGCATTCGCTCTTTAGAACGATGTATTACAAAAATAAACTTAACGAATCACTTTATCATAGTGTATTCTAACGTTTACGTTAAATACTAAGTTGTTTGTTATAACAGGGGAAAATAACTATTTCCGTTTGTAATTTTAAGTAAAATGCTTTTATTGTGATGGGACCCTGACGTATGAAAACGGTTATAAACACGATTTAAATAAAATTATTGTTTATAGTACTAAAATAAAAAAAATGTAATAAAATTATAAAGTCGTGGTCATATTGATTTAATGAGATTTATTCACTAGCGGTGGTTAATTATTTATGTTATTCTTAGATCTAGAGCGAATTAGTAGGTCAATAAATCCTGTTCAAAACCAATTCTCAATTGACGCAAAATTAACTTTACGTTTGTAGTTAAGGATACTTTCTACACCTTGTTAATATAATATATTGTGTTAATGAAATTTCTTTATTGGTTTGACTGCAACACGTTGCACAATGCATATATTCAAAGAATTCACGACGAGGCGTGTTGCGAGGCGAGTTGTATCGCATATTGTCACAGACACCTCATCATCAACCTGACTTTTGCATATATGCCCATAGATTAGTTAGATTATTATATATTATCCCCACACTGAACTATGCTGTTTCTTCTCATCAGAGGCAAGTTCATGTGATGACAATAATCGATAATACTTAATGATTATGTAGAAGAAGAATGTATGTATGTACTTAATTTTTTAATTTATATTAAACAGGTAGATAAAATAATAGGATAATTCTAGAAAAAAGTTATGAATACAGTATTGCAGACAGCACGCATACAACTTAATTGTTAGTTATAGCATTTAGAGTAGCAATGTTATATCAGTCCAGTTAAACTATCGAACGAGAGATCCTGAGTTTTTTAATTTTGGATTTTTTAATTTTGGAATTTTGAATATAAATTTTCACGATTGTGCCCGATGGTGAGTCATACTCCGAGAAGTATGACTCACCATTTATTCCATAGCGGGACCTAAACGTAAATGATGAAACGTGAGAGTAAGTCACACTCCTCTGCCTATCTCTTCGGGAATTATAGGCACGGTGTTGCACTTTAATCTAATTTGAAATTGTACACCAAGGGAACCGTTTTATATCAGATAGTAAACGAACCAAATATATGTCATACAACGAACTTTGATAACTATTGAAACAGAACAAGGGTTATGAAGCTCATTAGAATGTAAGACTCATATGTAAAATTCACGAATACCTACTTAATTAATCAAGACACGAGCTGGGTGTTGAATGGCAACAAGCGTCATGCGTCATACCGTCGTGACGACGACGCGTGCGACGTTCGCGGGACGCCGCACGCTCCAACATTTCATATATAACTTGCACATCGTCAACTATTGATGTTTTATTTTGAAAAGTACAGCCTAACTTGTCACCTTTTTCTAGTAGTTACTTACTTAATGGACTGTGACCCAGTTTTTAATAAATGTCATAGGTAGTACATTTTCATTTTCTATTTATTAAGTTGCTTTTAGTATGAAACCATACAAAATTAACAAATAAAATTTGTATGGCGATTGTTGTGAGCATCAAGTGGTCTATCTACTTTTTCAGTATTTATTACCAAGATGATCATTTTCGTTAGTCCTTTACAACATTCTCTATAAAGGTTTTTAGGAATGTATTGAGAAACGTAATAATAATGTTGTGTACAAGTTTTGTTCAGAAATATTTATGTAAATAAGAAAACCAAAAATCAATTTACAAAGTATAGTTGAATGCCCTGGGTGGGATAATGTCACCACACCTTGTATTGCTGGGAATCCAATACGTTACGAAAGTTATGACAGCACTAGAGAATGACGTCTAGGTTATAAATATTTTGATTAGTCGAATACCATTGTTGTACGTTTGCTACAACACCTGAAATTCTCATACACTTTTGGAGTCCGAACTCTTTCATAGTGATAAAGGTGCCGGTTGTTCGTTGCCAATAAAATGAGACAAAAGACTGATAAAATAGCTGGGTACTGATACAAACATTTTCGTTTTGTTCGATAATATTTTTCAACAATTTACGCCTTAAAAAGTAAGGCATTCTGAACTTAACTACATTCGCGAAGTCGTTGAGTCGTGGCGAAGTGCGCGGTGCGCTTATGACGTCGCTCGCTTTTTGATAGCGGCGCAGGTTCAGTGGCGAAATAATTTGACCGAGTGTATCATGTTGCGTACTTATTTGTGTATTATAAATTCGATAACGCAATAAAAGAAAAACATTATTTTATGAAATGTGGGTGTCCAGCAATAGCGCGATAACAATGTTTGACGATTACGTTTATTTTTCCAATTGGAAGTCATATTTTATTTATTCACGTATTCATGTAAAAGTATTAAAACAACAAACGAATATACAGAATAATAATTTAAATGTGAAGATAACATATCAAGTAGGTATAATATTATTTAATTATTACACTTACTTATTCCTGCATTGGCTATCAAAGTGATTACTCGAATGTCTTTATCGTATTTTCTTATACGCCACTATGTTGGTACGGGCTCAAGTAGGCAATCTCCTTCCACAGAGGACCGGCCGATATAAAGTAACACTTTATGAAGTTTGCATAGCCGGCAGCTCTAAGAAGTTTTTGCATCGTCCGGTCTAAGTAATTTTCCTTAATGAACAGTCTGCCGTGTGCGCATTTGCAATAGGTTCTAAACAAAGTGCCAAGTAATTAATGACGCACGGACATGTCGTTTAAAGAAGAGGGATGGCTCTTTAAGTTTTCCGTTTCGAAAATTAAAAATCGAGACACTTAGTGGAGCTACCAGGTTCTTCCATTATGTTTACCGCATTAGTTAATAGCACTTTAGTGCGTTGCCGTGTGAAAGTCCAGTAGAATTATATTCAGGTGGTCATAGGAAGTGTTTCCTTGGACACGTGTGTCCGCCGTTTACCAAACATCTACCCGCATTATTTTACTCGAGAACCGGTAATTTTAATGAAATTCTATACTAAAATGCAGCTGTGCCACACTCGGCTGAGTACCTACGCAGTGGCAGAATAAATTTCTTACACATCAAAACGCATATTGAATGTTTATATGCTATTTTATAATGCGAAAGTTATGGGTAATCAATTTTTCGATCGTGTTTTTAATTTCTTTAAAAACAAAGGGCGTTCGGTTTCTGTTGCTATAAATTATCCGTTGTTTTTTGTATGCATTTTAACTAATGAAAAATTATAATTTGCAAAATGGAATGCAATTATCGAGCGCTGCTTATTTATATAGGAATTGATCAAGTAAATTTCGTACAACGACTAAGATATCATGCTGACTGTTTTATCTAAATGTTTTGTAATCCTGAGTTTCCGTACGATACCGCATTGTACGAGAACCATAATTTCAATCCATTAGAAAAGGAGTTTAGGAGATCCATCCATGTTTAGGAGAACATTCTTGTTGTATAATTCTTGTTGTTGTTCTGCTAGCATAATATTTCGTCCAATCCGTTTAATCATATACGAGTAACACATTGCATTAAACCTTACTCATTTATTGAATGGTTCGTAATAATGCACGGACAAGTACAAATTTATGCCTACAGTGAGCACACTCTACGTGACTAGGTACATAATTGAATAATCACTTATTTTACGTATTTTATTGTAAAATCAACAAAGATCCCAATGAAAACCACTCGCGGTGGCTAGCGTCCACAAATTGCCGGAGATCGTCAACATCGACAAACGACTACAAATTGTAAAGAAAAAAATACATACTTGTTGCGTGTAATAACGCGGGGGACAAGACAGGCCGGAGGAATTAGCATTCTGCGACGCGACGAATGCGTCGGTAACAGGTACTACACTGCTGAAGAGTAACGAGTAACTAATGGCAAGAACGGACGAGAATCTCAATGGGACAATACAATAGCATTTTATATTCGTTTATTTGTAATGTGATCTAGTGAATTCAGTTTGTTTCATGTATTACCTATGCGTATTAATAATTCCATCAAGTTATGTGTAGACTA
Organism: Mysoria sejanus stolli; assembly: GCA_018245835.1. Taxonomy (NCBI): domain Eukaryota; kingdom Metazoa; phylum Arthropoda; class Insecta; order Lepidoptera; family Hesperiidae; genus Mysarbia; species Mysarbia sejanus. The sequence goes on along the minus strand of DWEJ01001633.1, from coordinate 7,147 downwards.
TCTACGGTCATATGTAGAAGAGGTCCGCTTATAGTTTCACGCCTGTTCGCGAACAGTAAGGTAAGCGAGCGAAGGCGGCAGCTCATTAAACCTGCAGCGTTATCTCCCTATCAGGGCCTAACCTTTCCGTGGTGAACGTTATTATAACATTTAATATAATAACATAAATGATAATAAGGCAGCCGCTGTATGATAATTACAATATTAAAAGTATAAATAATTCAAAGGGCTATCGGCTGTGGAAGCACGCGACGGACTTCCGGAGACTTTAGTCTAATTAATGCGAGTCTCCTGCGCTTGACGAACTACGAAAACTATGTTATTATCGTTTATAGATGAATCACCCGATATAATGTAACACTGATGTGAGTGTTATTTGGCAATCGCTTAGACTGCACGAATAAACTTCGACCAGTTCATGAATGCTCATTCTGTCTAACATACATCTGAATTTATTAATGAAATAACTATCAGGCCATTCAAACGCTTTTAATAACATTAAGGGCTAGATAACGTCTTGTTGTTTTGTACGTAATTGCTTAGTCCAAAGCGTCATTGTCGCTTATTACAATTCAATTTTTAATTATTACACGATTTGAATCAGAAATAGGTGTTATAGTGTTAACAACCCAATTAACCCATCATATAAAGAGCTCCGCTATAATTTTTTGCACCGAACACAAGGTAATTAAACTCCCGAAGTTTTCGTATTTCACCTACCTATGTTCCTACATTTTATATATTATATTGTTACACGTCTACAACTTGTAAGTTGTTTATCGAAATGTAATTGGAATACAAAGCAAAACATTGCAGTACCGGGTATAATATTATTTATATATAACACATTTAACCGGGTACCTGGTTATTGTTAAACAACATTCACGAGGCGAATTCATATTTTTTAAAACAATTAAAATGTACCGTTTTCTAAGTGGATGCCATTACGTTGAAGATTGCAAACGTATGTGTATGTACGAGTACCGAAATAAATAAATATGTTCATCTACCTTTGACAGATGTAAATTGATCTCTATGTGTAATATGTGATGGTGTATAACTGACTGTTAAGTAATGTGCTCACTCCTTGATCGTAACTGCAATACTAAGTAGCATTTATTGCTTGTAGTTTGTTTTTTGCAACACTCTGTAAAGATAGCACGGTTCGTTGTTCTGAGAACAAAACAAGTTGAAATAATAATTAAAAATGGTTTTTATAACTGTTTGTTAATAAACAACACTTTGACACGTAACACGCAAGAAATGGTAAGCCGATATAAAATGAATAAAAAAACCAGCTTGTTCTTTATTTCGTCAAATGTTATAGTAATTAGTAGTAGTAAGTAAACTCTAGTAACACGATGAACAACGACACTGTTACAATAATGCACTATATAATAATAGTAAAGGTTTATTTGGTGAAATGATTCTAAAAGTACAAAAAAAATCTATTCCCCGAAGAGGTAGGCAGAGCGTAGAACACTCCCACGTTTCACCAGTTACATTTACGTCCCACTATGGAATAGGTGGTGAGCCTATTGCCATATACCGGGCAAATACCCAGACTTCGAACAACTACAAGAAAATCTAAATTAGAAAAATTTCGTAGTGTCCGACCTGGGAATTGAACACGGGACCTCCCGATCGGCAGCCGCACTTGCAACCAACACGACCAACGAGGCAGTTATTCTATAAATAACTATACCACTAATAAGGTATTTCCATCCGTTTATGTATTGGGCTCCGAGTAATACTATTCGTACGAAGTTGAATCGTTGAGATTCCTACGGGAATCCCCGGATCGTGGGTACATCAATAGTTTGAGTGGAACCTTCGAGAGGGGTAGAGAGCGGTCAAGAGGTCGTTATTACGAATCCCCAAAGATAGTTCTTCTAATTAAATATTTAGTTGAAATACCTTTCGATTAAGTTGCCTAATAATGTAACGAACACTTTCTTTGAAGTGTTATTTTAGTTGTTAAGTAGTATGCAGTGGATAGTATTAATTATAGATTGTCGATCAAAATACTTACACTAAAATATTTAACGTTAACATTCTTTATTCGCTATTCTTTATGTTGTCAAAATAAATGTAACTTAACAAGGCCCTGAAGTAAACGGTAAATAATACTAGTAACATTAGATAAAATACACAAACAATTAAGCAACACTCACATTCAATGAAAAAAATGCGTAACTCATATATTAAATAAAATAATTACAACGTGTTCTTAAACAAATGAATATGAATTCAGCGCGTATACAAGTATATTATAAGATCCGCGACCACCTGGTCTGTTTGGTAAGCAAGAGTACCTATGTTGTGAGGGCATCAATTGTATACAATGTATTGGTGTAATCGAATAGGCGCGTTAGGTCATACTGAGCAATTAAGCAAACTGCCACTATTTGTCAGACTTGTTAATCAACTTGTTCCACTACTAAATAGATTGGGGCACAATTTTCTTGTACATATAATGAGTTTGTTCATGGCGTTAAGCAGCTTTAAAATTACGTCATAATCAAAACGTCAATTTAAGTAAATTACAGTCAACTTCATTGCTGTTTCGTTCAACCGTTAATGTGCGCGAAGCTTTTGAATTACTTCGAATATAATATGTAAAATAGGGTTACCGTTGAGCTCAATTGACATTTCGTTATTCAAGAATTATTACAAAGTGACTGCCCCGTTAGTCGTTTGGTAGCAAGCGCGCCTGCTGCTCGGAAGTTACTGGGTTCTAATCTTGAATATTTTTGGATTATTATAACTTAGAACCTAATGTAGAGTTTTACATTGGAAATTATTAGTATTTGTTCGGACTCTGAATTTACGCCCGGTATGTGGTAATAGATATACCACCGATTCGATAATGATATTAAACATAACTGGTGGAACGTGGGAATGTACTACAGTCTCTGCCTACCTCTTCGGAGATTACACGAGTTATGTTACGTATTCCAAGTGATCATCACTGATAATTTAGTGTTATGGAATTTGGATTCGTTCTCGGCCGTACGAAGTTCTAATTCGAACGCGACTTTATAATTTGACAAAATAACGTATTTCAAATTAACCGTTGCCTGGTACATCAATCAAAAGTAATATAATATAGTAATCTTAGAGTTATTCATTATGTTCCCGAAAACGTGTGAATTTTCTTAATAAATTGAATCTTTTTATTAAGATAGGAAACATAATATCCCATAGCCGTTACATCAACATAGCTATCTTATTACGTTATTAGCTAGTAATAGCTAGTTATTACGTTGCTAAAACCGTGTAAATTCCAATTACATATTCTTGACACGTTATATTTTTAACATAATACTAAACTTAAGTAAAAGTGAGAAAAACATGTTTAATTAATGTCGACCGCAATAAATTAGCAACGCCCAAACAGCGACAAGGTCGGTTAAAAACTTGAAATAATTGTGCGAATAGTAGCATACAAAACTCTTACAAAAACAGAAGAACAAGATCATACCGTAAGTCTTTTCGTACACCATTTTATTAGGCATAAGCTCTTGTTGCGATCTCTTCTAGCTAGGTTTAAATTTCGAATTTTGTTAAGCTAATGAAACGTAAGTATTGAAACGTAGAATTTTACCCGATCGTAAATCAATGTACGTACATCGCACATAATTATATTCTATGCTCTGCATTCGAATCACATCGTATCGTCAGACAGTCATGACGTTTGTATCGTGTGATCAAAATATTGGGTCGGTGATGTCTCGAAGTCGTACTGCTCATTGTTGTTCGTTTTATCTGATTTCAATGATTATGTTGAGCATAGAGTTAATTGATCTGCACTGCTATCCTGAATGAACGAATCAATTTCTTTTACATTGATTTTCTCTTTGCTTATAAAATTAACCAATGAATCTTGATCACTGGTCAATATTGCGGAAATTATTATTCTGATGAGTCCACCCGTCAAACAACTCTTCACTTCAACGTCAACATCAACTTTGCAATTAAACAACTAAAAGACTATTCTATTTGATTATCTTTTTATTTCAACTGGTTTAACTCTAACTAAACTATTACTACTTGTCTATACTTATCTTTTTATTGCATATCTCTACATATGTATCTTGATACGGGTACGCTCTCTACAATGACGCTTTAATAACCAAACGCACCTATTTAATTTCACTAAGAGATAATAAGCTTGCCCACTTCATAACTTTATACAATGAGAAACAATTAATTGACTCCAAGGCCGGATATTTGTTTTCTAATCAATATTTGGATCGATAGAGACATAATTAAATGCGTACGATGGTGTGAAGCGTTGGTAAATAAATTCATGTGTTAAACTAACTCGCGCCTACGACTTCTTTCGTTTGATATGCTACAATTTTATTTATTATTGTAAGCTAAACATGATATGTCTAGTTAGTACTTTGTCGTATTTAGGCATTATACTGAAACAGGTTAGTAATAATGATGACGATCTTAAAACATTTATCTTTGTTTGATATACTTGTTTGAATTGTTTCTTCATTTTTAAATCGTTACATGTTGGATTAAGTAATAATAGTTAAAATATTATAGAACATTTTAGTTTTTATGTATCGCAAATACATCTAAAGTAAACTGTTTCCTATTGAATTAACGAAAACGAAAATTAAATGTGATTGATTTTAATGCTACATTCTTTATGTTTACATTACGTATTTTATGTTTTGCATTTCTAAAATTATTATTATGTTGTTAATATTGTATTATTACGTGTGATATTTATCTATAAGTGAATATTGCTATTCTCTTACAAAAAAATTCTTAATATCCGTCTCTAAAACGGTTTCTTTTATATGTTACGTATTTATATACAGACAATCAAAAATTAAAGTTCTATTATAAAAATCTATAAATATGAAGTATGCTTAGAGTGATAGTTAGAGTAAGATACCGTCCAATTAAAACAATTCCATCAAAATATTTTGTGTCAGGTCATTCCACCTGCCCCTTGATAATTTATTCATAAGACGCCGTGCGGCCTTAAATATACGTTATATTAAAGGCCTCTTTAAATTGGTAGCTTATAGGGAATTGCAATTTAAAACAGAATGTATACTTCTATCTACAAAATTAAAATGTATTTTTCTTTTAATAATCCAAAAAACCTCTCTGTTTATAGAATGTTAGGGCCAAGTAAGTTAATAAACAAATTGTTTTATAAATTAAGTTGTATGTCTTAAGATACTAGTAGCTGGATATGACTTTGTCCGTAGTGGCATTGGTTTTTGGTAGTGGTGGTGGTGGTATTTGGTGGTTTTTTTATCGAGCTGTACAAACTAAAGAAAATCTACATACTTGTATATTACGATAATGAACGATAAGACGTAGGCGAAAAAGTAACTTTAGCTATTACATGTTTGCTTGTAACTTTTTATTAACAATAGGCTAGATACTGTCCAAGTTACTAACATTAGACCTATTACAGGCGTTGTCACGAAACGCTTTACCTTGCAAACTGTTTACCTAGCTCTTGTACGTAAACCCAGTTATGTAACCGTCAGCTAACCCACGAAAATAAAAAGAGAACCATAACGATCTCACGCCTAGTTGTAGCTTTATCTCATTTCAATATAAAAAGTGATACAAAAATACTTTTGACGAACTCTCATAATAACAAAAAATTTATAATCACATCGACCCTTCTATCGTTCCACTGTTGGAACATGGGTCTCCTCTCAGAATGAGAGAGTTAAGGCCATAGTCTGCCACGCTGGCCAGTTGCGGGTTGGCAGATTTCACGCACCTTAGAGGAATTTATTTTTTTTTTACTCAAGGTATGCTGGTTTCCTCACGATGTTTTCCTTCACCGTAATAGCAAGATATTTAAACTTAAAACGCACATTTTTAAGAGGTGCGCGCCAGAGATTTGAACCCGGTCTCCCGGAATGAGAGGTCAAATTTCAAAGCACTAGGCTATCACTGCATCAAAAAAGCAAAAAGAAAAGCAAAAGTCAAATCAAATATTACAAAAAAAATACACCCCATTTCAATTACAGAAAACGAACGAACATTTAATGGCGTTGCGAATAAATATTTTTAATATCCTGTTACACCCTATTTACGGGCAGAAATACGACAATTCGTTAGCGGATTACCGTTCGAGCCCGTTTATGAGAGCGTGACGTTGCCATATTTGTCTGTTGCTCTGCAGCAACAAAACGATGCTGTCATCTGTCAAGCTCAACTGGCGACAAAACAGGCGGAGCACGAATACATTACCCGCCATCTATATTCATGACTGACAGTGCTATGCGTTAATACATAACATAGTATCATATATCATCAAGCGTGTGATCCCCGAAGAGGTAGGCAGACGAATACGGTACACTCTCAAGTTTCACCAGATACGTTTATGTCGCGGGACGTATGACATAGGTGGCGTGCGTATTGACGTACACCGGGCGCTCAAGAGGTCCTGGTTTCCATTACAGACAGGGTGAAAGTTTTTTTTTCTTACTCGAAGCTTACATAGTGAGCCTATCTCATTCCATATTCTATTTTTCTTTATATGTTTCTTTCTACGTTATGTTAATAGCCATAAATGAAGACATCACCTATTATAATTTCATAGCGTCTGGTATTAGTCCGGTTGGGCCCATCCCTTCTGGCTGTATCAGGGCTTATGAGGCTTAAACCACCTCTGGTCGACATGACGTCACGGTTAACGGTTACACGTGCCATTTTCACGTGACCTCATTTAAGATAAACCCAAATGAACTGGACATTTATTATTAATTGGTAATCTTTTAATCGCGCCGCAATAAATTCGCTTTGTGTTCTATATTGCTTTATTAACAAACGAACTTCAAAGAGACTTATTTTTTATTCATTAATAAGTTAATTAAGCGTTCTTAATTCAAATGAAGTTGAAGGTTCTCCAAATGCTTATTCGTCAAGGTCATTAATTTCAGGCGCGGTCGTTTCTCGGATAACTTTCGTGCTTCAGTGGGCGAACAAAGGAGTTGCTTTCGATTGTTATCGTTACACATGCAGTCATTATACTTCTTCAATTGTCGATACCTATTTATGCACAACAGTGGACCATAAACGCGTTATAGTCAACTGAGTGGACTTAAGTCAGTGTTTCTCAAAATTTATTGTACATACATTGCAAAAGTAT
>DWEJ01001632.1:0-12667 GCA_018245835.1 Mysoria sejanus stolli | reverse complement strand
AAATTACGGATTTCTCTCAGCAGGTGGCGTTCGAGGTGTATGGTTACTATAGTAACCGACGTGTTATTCAAAAATGGAGGAATAGTGATAAATGTATATGTCATGACGTTAGATATTGTAATGACGTTTTAAAAATAATTTTCATTAAAATGATCCAGATTGTTATAGTATATTAAAAAAAGTTTGAAATTTTCGAAATAAAGAAGTGTGTACAGGACGTCTGTCGGGTCCGCTAGTATATAAATAAAATTGATAGAGGAGTTTTCAAAGCAACTTAAACAATATTATAACTATTCAATCAAAAAACCGCTCATTTCTTCCAGTTAGGTAATATGTAACTGTTTGGAACCGAGATGTACGAATGCCAGTTATGTTCATAGAAGGTATATAATGTAATTATTAAAGATCGTACATAAGATTTAATAAGATATTAAAGAACCCTTTCTTTTCCAAAACTTACATAAATATTTTTTTTCATTATTTGCCGCAGGGTTATAAAATGTAATATGTTAGGGTAAATGTTAGAATAATTAGTGGTTTAGAGATTCAAGTTGTTTTTAAATCGCATAACGATTATGTATAGTTTAGGTTATCTTTTAAACATATTTATTTGGCTTACCACATGTACTCGTATACATTTGGTTGTTTCGAATCTTGCTCTTCAGATTTGACCGACTTGCCATTGAACTCAAAACCCAACAAGACGTCTGATGCAAAATGACTCAATAGGTTAGTTGTAATGAATAGTGCATTACACTTGGCGACGAGTATCCGAGGTTGGGGTCAGGTGGTGGACGGAGAGTTTAATTAAAAATAAAAATAGGCAAGAATTTGCTTTACGTTAATCGGTTTTTACATAAACCGTTAGCTGATCTAAGAAGTAGGTAATAATTCGGAGACAAACCTCCAGATTCTGACGTGCAATAGCAACAGTGCTAACTTCTTATGTCTGTGAATGCCAGTGGGCAACGATGACTTTGAGCTGTCTAAACTTAAACCCAAAATAAACATCGAGTGATGGCCCTGAGGTTTGTATCACCTGAGGATTTTTGAAGGATGCTGTTTGAACAGATGTAAATAACCCACGACCAGACAGCTTTATAAATATTTCGTAAGTACCTACCTAATATAAGTTGGCAACAGGCTCACCACTATAGGCATTCTATAGTGGGACATAAACGTAACCGGTGAAACGTGGGAGTGTTCTGCATTCCTCTGTCTACCTCTTCGGGGATTACAGGCGTGACTTTACGGTTAGTATAAAAAAGTGTTGAGCCAGAACAGTAGGTGGTCTTATCATTGTAAAATTAGGTTTTACCTTGACATTGGTTGTTTGATCAAAGCCATCCATCTGATTCAGAAGCTCCAGTAAGATTCTCTGCACTTCTCTGTCTGCGCCAGTTTGGGCATCAAATCTAAAATACATAAATAATGATAAGACCAATTTTTATGTTAGTTAACTAAGAATGCCCCATTCTTAGAGTTAATATTACTTATAACGTATTGAAGGCAGACAAAATACATTGAAATTTATCCTCAAGTTATCTCTGTGGAATGCTAAAAAATTTGCATGATAGAATCATTATCATTAACTTTACCTTTTAGTGGCAATTGCATCAATTTCATCAATGAAAATAATGGCAGGGCTATTTTCCTTGGCGAGGCGGAACACGTCGCGCACCATGCGCGGCCCTTCGCCCAAGTACTTCTGAACAAACTCAGAACCAACAACGCGGATGAAAGCAGCTGTAACATAAGATTGATAATAATCGAGTGCTTCCTGAATTCTTCATCGTCACTGCAATGTACTAACAAGAACAAAACTATATACGCAGCAGCAAAAATAGTAACAATGATATATTAACCAGTAGTATGATGAGCGACGGCTTTAGCCAGCATAGTCTTGCCACAACCGGGCGGGCCATACATGAGTACTCCTCTGGGAGGTTCAATACCAATCTGCCTGTACAACTCCACATGAGTCAATGGCAGTTCAACAGCTTCTCGGATTTCTTGCTTCTGTGTGTCCATACCACCAATATCTGAATACTGCACATCAGGTTTCTCATCTGCATAAAAAATGTACATTGATAATTCATTTTCTAAACTTATTATTTTGTTGGTAGTCTTGTAAGGTAGGCACAAATCACCAAGTGTCAAATATCTGTGGCCTAACAGGACTAATGTATTATTCCTATGTTCATTACTCTCTTCATAAAGATGTAAAAAGTTTTCCAAAATAAAACTACAATATAAATAAAGATTGTTCTTACAAAAAAGACATTTTATTATTTGTACCTGCTTGCAACATAGAAATGGAGCTATCAGCCTCGGGTGGTAGAACATCCACAAGTGCATTAGAATGCTTGTGCAGAGCGACTGAGGCAGAGGGTTTCAACAGTTCCCTGTCGATTGTAGACAAAATACGCACATAGTAGTTGGAACCAGTAGTGCTGCCAACTGAAAAACAATATCAATATGTTAGTTTAATGACCTTGTATAGTATACAGTAGAAATATTTAAAGAGGATTTTTTGATTAACCATTACTACAATGGTGAACTCTGAAATGTGTATATACAAGAGTAAGCAGATACTTAAATTATGAGATTAAAATGGCTATTCATACATACATACTTAACAAAGGTTTTAATTATGGATTCATGAAGCAAGGAATTATGTCCGTCGTTTTGACCATGTTATCGTGACATAAAATATAAACCAAATACTTCATTGAATAGTCATGGGGTAAAGTATATTGTTATATGACCTCAATTGTTATGTGCTTTCGAGTGTGACTATTAGTTTAGAGGTCAAACATAGTTTTAGGGTCAATTCTCATATTGGGTGCTTTGCACTTTTCAAAGCTTTCTTAATAGGAATTGTTTATTTTAATTTTTTGCATTATTATTTAACATATTAAATTATTATTAAGATATAGTATAATGAATGCATGTATTTTTTCTTTTTCTCATGATTTTTGTGACTATAGTCTGAATTGAAATATTTGTATACACTGCTAGAGGGTGCAATATAGTGTATTGTAATTAGTATTTAAGACCTACATGACCTATGTTCATAATTAAATAAATTGAAATTGAAAATTTTCAAGGTTTTAAGGTCAAAAGGTTTCAAGGTTTGTAGGTCAAAGTATACGCTTTTATAACAAACTACCAAACAACACACTAAACTTGTCAGTTTGTAAATTCAAGAAATACATTAAGTTTCGATTATGTCAAAAAGCCTATTACATTAATGCAGATAACATGCAAGACATAGATGTTTTGAAATGAGTTGTTGTAGTTTGGAGGGTTAAAATTTTAATTGTTAAGCAAACAAAAAAAATGACTAAACACTTGAGTATCTTGTTAGTTCTTTTCAGTTATGGGTGCGGTCCAATCTGATGTTAACTTATCTATAATGATGTTTATATGTCAAATAATAAATCCTATATAAATAAAGATTTTGACTTTGACAAACTTAACATTCCTAGTAGGGACTCAGTCCAGATTTTTGCTTTGTGTATGGTAACAGGCTTGGCTCCTTTTTCATAGTGACATCTAGAATATCACAGGTGAATTGGGGAACTGCCTACCACTTCTGAGAAGTAGGATATACCTCTCAAAATCTAGATACTACCATCAAGGGGTTCAAAGCAGCATATTGTATATTACAGAACATTTTGTATGTTCATAAAAAATCAAGATTAGAACTCTTATTTAAAACACCTGCATTCTTTTATAACATATATGAAAGCTGCATACCAATTCCTGTGTTTTGATCCACTGCTTCAAGAAACTGCCCAATCACTAGAGGTACTGACTGAATTCTTTTCACCTCCTCTTGAGCATGCAAATATTCTTTCTTAAGATTCCTTTGTTCATCTTTTATATACTCTTCTTGAACTTCCAAAAATTCCAGCATTCGTTGCAACTTCTGTTATATAAAGGTATGTGTATAGTATCACTAGTTTTATTATTCAGCAGAACCTCTTATAAGTCAAACTTTAAGGGACACAAAAAGGTCGAGATATAAAGTTATCAACTAAAAGATTTCAACTTAGAGTGATTTTCATTAGACAAAGAGATTGAGATTCATTCTAATTTTGAGTTAGAAAGTAAAAGATCAAGTGACTAAGACAACAAACATATTTTTACTTAATATAAATCGTTAAAATAAAATAAATAATTAAACATTAAAAAAAGGATTCATGTCATCTTTTAAACTTTTTTAGCCATACATTACTGGTCATGAAATTAGCCAGTCCCTGCCAGACTCGGAATATATTTACGGTTTTTCTTGTAAAAGTTGTCTATTAACAGACATATTTTGGCTCCAACACTGCTTAAACTAATTAAGCAATCCTCCAAGCCTGGACATTCTGCAATTTATCATCTGTTGCAGGATAAATTTAGACCATTTTCAATCTTTTTCATGATGTCTGATTAATTTTTTATTATGGTTGACAGAGTACTCATTGGTAAGCCAAATTGTACGGCAACATATTTCTTCTTTTGATGACCCTTCACAGCTTTGAGCACTTCTCAACTTTTCAGTGATATTCAGTTTTCAGTTTACATTTCATAGCACTCATGTTTTAATAATTTTATGCGTACAAACTGATGTGTATTGTGGTAGAACCAAACTACTCACAATGATTTTTCAATTTTTTTTAAACACCTGGCGATCTGTGTAACACAATAAGCCATTTTTATGTAGGGTTGAAATTATTTTTGACTGTCATAGCAGAGAAAGCCTTTTAAATTAACCACTAACCACCACACATTAAAAAATTAATTATTGATTACCTTTACTATCTTAGAGCCAAAATTAGTTAAAAATTAGTCTATTCATTTATAATAAAATTTATGGATGACTTACAAGCCGAGGGAAGGTGGGATGGCACCCTATGGGGGAGGCCTATGTCCAGCAGTGGACTGAGATAGACTGATGATGATGATGTACGTTTATGGAAGAGTGGAGTCACCCGTCACAAGTGTGTATCTATTTAAATTTACTTGGCAGCTTATTTATTTATTTATTTATTTTGATACACCATTGACTTATCACTAAACTTACATAACAACAATTGATTACATATTTATAATGACTTACAAACATAACATCACACCTGTAATCCCCGAAGAGGTAGGCAGAGGATATTAGAACACTCCCATGTTTCACCAGTTATGTTTTCATCCCACTATGGAATAGGTGGTGAGCCTATTGTCATACTCCGGGAACATATCCACTCTGAATCACTACTAGAAAATCTAAATATTTATTTTTGTAGTGCCCAACCCGGGAATTGAACCCATGATCTCCCGACCGGCAGTCACATTTACAACTAACATAACCAATAAGGCAGACTTAAGAAAATAATGACGTACAGAATTTGAATTGAAATACCTAAATTGAAATTAATTTGACAAAGTTAAACAAAAACTAGCCAGGAGAAATATTTCAAACAATATGAGAATGATAAAGTCGAAGGCATTTATCATTTTCAGTAGCAGGCTGTATTAACTATCACTCTACTAAACTGTCTGTGGCCACAATCAGAAACTCAGAAGTCCAAAGAAAATCACATAAATACATACATTGAGTGGTAAATGAGCCTCTCCAAGCAGTGATTGTCAGTTTAAATATGAACACATACTGCTCAGCGCACCCTGGACATTGCGACTAATCCTTTCACCACGATGGCTGATCAGTCACAGTCAGCCATCAACTCGACGAAGAAGAAGAACATGAAGTGGTATCTTTATGCTCACAGACCTAGTGTTGCTTCTAGATTCAGCACCCTTCTCATACATGCACACCACTTTACATGTAAAGCAAATCACATGGATGACCTAATGGGTTAACCATTTGCAGACAGTAGCGCTTGAGTAATGTGTTGTGGAATAACAAAGTAAATCGGTATCATTATACAGTAAATTTGAAATGGTTAAAAACTTCCTGTACATGACAGTAGTTTCTAGTATTTCACATGTTGTGAAACAAGGTACATCCAATAAGATTTTAACTTGAAAGTTCATCAGAAATAAATGTTGTCATAAATATCATTTTATATTGAATATCATTGTATGTTGTGTCATATCAACATCTCAAATTATGACATACAATTATGTTCTGTCCTCAAACAGGTTAAGAACTTTAATGGTTGCAAGACTGGATACATTGTTAACCCAGCATTGAAATTTTTTTTTTTTTGGGAAAATGCTATAATGGAAATGGAAAAGATTACATTTTATTTAGGAGTGGGATTTGAAGAAATGTCTAATGTAACACAAGAAAAAAAACAGTACATGTATGCAGCATCAGAAATGTTTTGTACATGGTTTTGTTCATTGAAACATAAGTGCAGTGAGATTTTTAGATACCAAGTACATAATGATAACTTGTAACAATTGTTTAAAGCTTATTGAAATAGGGATTTGGGAAGCTATATCATGTGTTCCAATTACTGTCATTATATATTAAGGAAAATTTATAAGATATTTAATAGACAATTGTTCTAGTTTTGTTGCGTAGTGGATCCTACAAAGCAACAAAACCAAAACAATTAGCAGTAAATAAACTAGAAACAAAAGTAATACAGCCATGGCTACATCTAATGATTAACTATGAATTAATTTTCAGGTTACTAGTTACTTGTATGTTGATTGTATTTTAAAAAACAATATCTGTAAGTTTATTGGGATGTAAAAGGTAAACTTATATGGTATGCAGGTAAGGTGCGTGTAGTGTGTGGTACGTGAGCGGACGAACTCACGAGTGACGTCGTTCAGTTTCTGACGCTCCTCCTCCAGCTTCTGTTTGAGCGCCTCCACCTCGCGCAGCAGGGACTCCAGCGTCTCCTCGGGGCTTGCCGCCACCGCCGTATCCGCCGCCATCGCCCTCACGCGTTCTCTTTACTACCACCACATTCCTATTCGTGCCTTTATTTGAGCATTTCAATGCGAACCGAGGGAGCCAATTGCTCCTCGATCTTACTACCTGTCTAATTAAATCATATTACACGCACGTTATTTGTGAACAGCTCAGTATTATTCCAAGCACTAACTTACAGCTACAATCGATATCACCCATTCATTCATTCGCTTCGTTCAGCGTTGATCATCTGTCAAGTCAAATTTGACCTTTTTCTTTCTTGTTACTAATAACCAAGTGTGAATACGGGCCTAATGCCCGCCAATAAAGACATTATAATGGAGTTCAGTTTATTTCAACTATTACATTAACATAATATTCTTTTTCAATCATAATTAAATTGTTAAAAATGGGAATTACAGCATTTAATACTTAAAAATATATCATTGTAAAGTACTTTATAAATTGAAGGATAAAGCATTGATAGCTTCTCGTAGTCCAATTTATGCTTTCTTATTATGATTTTTGAACCATTAGCTTAGCTTATACTATTAAAGAAATTCCTAAAAGAATATTTTTTGTTTAAGTTCTTAAATTGGAATTACCTCTGAGCAACGTTACATTAATATTGTACAATTATAGCGCGGTGGCAAAATCACGATCCATTTTACTTGGGTGATTAACTCATATATTATATTATTAATATCATCTACAGACATTTTTATCATTTTAAGCCATATTGATAACAGTGTGATATCGTCTATGACAAATGCTTGCCATATGACAAATGAATATGACGTCTATGACAAATGAATGCTTTAGCATTCAACAAATGCTTGTTTATGGCATGTTTTGGCAGCTGATGTATTTGGCAGTTATGCGTTTCAAATCGCGTAATTCTATAGAAGAAAGATTGCTATTTTTTATTACGTATAGTTCATTTGAAGCTTTTTAATAGTTCATATATTATTATAATGAATATACCACTGCATGTAGAAATTGTCCAAAAAAGGCAAAGTCGTGCAAACAAGCAACATGTGAAAGACTTGGTTCACTCCCATATATGCACCTTTGCTATTATAACTCCTGGAGCTAAGATAACTAATAATGATTTGGAAGAAAATTTAGAACTCCGAGAACATGTACAGTCAATTACATTCTGCGACGTGGAGCACGATACTGAAGTCACAATAACAGAATGCGAACTCGTTTTTCATGTGTACACTCTGGACGCGTTCGGCGCAGAGACGGATACGATGACAGACAATTCATCGGGCGACGAGCTTGCCGTTGCAGACGTTTGGGCCCTGCCGGCCGAAGAGTTTCACGGTCTTTGGGAAAGTTTGGTGTATGATTCGAAATTGAAGGAGGAGACATTACGATTCGTAGAAACCGCATTCGAATTTGCCGACCGCGGTGTGGACCCCAATGTAATTGCATGGAATCGTGTAGTACTACTGCACGGACCTCCTGGTACGGGAAAGACGAGCCTATGTCGTGCATTGGCTCAGAAGTTGGCGGTACGTCTAAGTGACAGATTTCCGCGCGCGCGGCTTTTGGAAATTAACGCTCATGGCTTGTTTTCAAAGTGGTTCTCTGAGAGTGGGAAACTCGTTGCCAAGTTATTCGAACGAATCCGCGAAATCTTAGAGGATCAGCGGTTACTTGCATGTGTTCTGGTGGACGAGGTGGAGTCTCTCGCACACGCCCGCCGTGCCGCTCTCGCCGGATTGGAGCCCTCGGATTCCATTCGTGCCGTCAACGCCATCCTCACGCAACTGGACCGATTGAAGCGACACCCGAACGCACTCGTTTTGACAACATCCAACGTCACTGGGGCGATCGACGTGGCATTTGTTGACCGTGCGGACATCAAGCGGCTGGTAGGACCGCCGTCGGAGCGCGCGTCTTACGAGATATTGCGCGGTTGCTGCGACGAATTGATGGCACGCGGGTTGGTGGCGCCGCGCGAGCCGCTGTTGCCGCTGCGGGTGTTGGAGGTGGCGCGGTTTGCGGAGTCGGAGGGGTCGCACGCCAGCTTGCGCCTCTGGGCGGCAGCGCGTGCAGCCTCGGAAGCCGGAACTTCGGGTCGCGCGCTTCGTCGCCTGCCTTTCCTGGCGCGCGCGCTTCACACTCGCGGGACGCCCGCTCTTCTCACGTTCATCGACGCCCTCCACTCAGCTCTGTGTCAACATATACGCGACGCACACGAACTTTTTGATGATGATCGACCCGCGTCCACATAATTGATATAATTCATACTGATATATTGTTGAGAATATTAGATTAAGCTAGTGTAAAAGGAAAAATAAATGAAAACATGAGTTCATAGATTAGATCGTTTTATTTTTCTATAATTATAAAATAAAGAACTGTCTTTCGCCGACCAATGGTCAAAGTACGAAGAGGTGGGCACCGCATCACCGGCCGATGATCCAGAGCATGTTGAGGCCGGCGGGGCCGAGGTGCGTGCGCGCCAGCGCGGGCGGGCGGCGGCGCGCGGCCGCGGCCAACAGCAGCAGTAGCGCGTGCAGCAGGTTGTTGCGGCCGCGCGCCAGCTCCAGCGTGTCGCCGTCCAGCACGAGCGCGTAGTGAGGAGGCCGCGCGCTGACGCGGTGCAGCGCGAGTGCGCGAGGCCCGCGCGGCGGCGCGGCGGGCGCGGCGCTCAGGTGCTGCGAGCTGAATGGCCGCGGGTTGCCCGCTTGTGGCATCTGCACATCAAGTTACTGCTTATTTACTAAAATAATTTGTATAATATAACCACTTATTTTGAAACTGTACATTTTTGGCAAATAAATGGTGGAATATTTATTAATAGTAATTGTTTATGACTATTTAATAATCAAAATACATGTTTGTTACATAAATATAACAATTATACCAACATAGAGATTGAGGTTAAATTATTAGATCAAAGGGTTACATTCGTAATGAGCATACACTGGCGCTAACAACAATATGAATATCCGTTATGGCAAAATTATCATTACAAGCAATTTTGTGAGTGATAAAATACATAGCTTAGATTTCAAGAACACATTTAAGAAAATTAGTACAATAGTTTTCACAATTAAGATTGATAATTATCCTTGCTGTTCAATAGAAATGTGCTTATTTATTTATTTATTTGGTTTACCAACAAATTACATTATATACTTGGTACAACATACACAATCTTATAAGCTTAATGCACAATCTCTTACAAGAAAACACTGCATGCAACTCAATACTGAAACTACTCAACAGTGTTCCATGGCATACCTGTCCATCTAGGTATGTGGCCAGGAGGTGTAGAACAATTTCTGCATCAGTAGGCTTACTCTCGTCCCAGTCTGAGCCACCGCTGTTCCATTTATAGTTGCTGAGGCATCCACCCTGCGCTAGCTCTGGTTGGAAAATGGACGTTATGTTGATGAAGTTGGTTGGGAAGTGGGTAACTTTTATAATTACTTTATAAATGTTAATGTTTTATTTCTATTAAAACCTATGATGCGCTGCACGACGTAGCGCTGGTCGGCGAAAGGTTCGAGGTAGGAGAGCAGCGCGGGCGGCGCGGGAGATGCCGCGCGCGCCGCCGCGGCGCCCGTCGCGCGCAGCTCGCGCACCAGCCGCTCCAGGATCGTCACGTGGATCCACTACACGATTCATGAAAAAAATATAAGTGTGATTCATATATCTCGAATCAATAACATATTATATACTATTGTATATAGAAATTATAATGGACTAAAAATTTAATGTTGCGGATCTAACCAATCGTAAGTTCAAGTTCCACTCGGTGAGACGCTGTGGGTCGAGATGCAGCCGCCACCACACTTGCGGGGAGCTCTGCGGAGACGTCTCGTCGAGTTTATTGCTTTCTGTAATAATCATCACAATTATGTTAGTTTTTCTGTATTCGTGCGAATAAAATGTGAGTTCACTCTTTGAGCGGAAGTGAACCAACCCGTGTCGAGCGCGGCCAGCTGGTAGGCGGGAGGCGGCAGCGGCGCTAGTGCGGCCGTGGCCCACGCGGCCCACGCGGCGTCGGCCGTCGCCGCGGGCTGCGTGCGCTCCTCGTGCTGTCTGCATCATGTTATATATAAAACACCTCCTATAAGGGGTCACGTCCATAACCACCACGATAGCACTAAAGAGATCCAATTACTCTTGTAAAGTTTTCTTGCAGTTATGGGCACGGTGACACTCATCAGATATTGGTGGAAGTGATAGAACTAAAAGATAGATAACGCACTTGAGATAATCTGCGAGCGAGCGGCGGTCAGCGATGAAACAGTCGCGGGGAGTGGGCTCGGAGCGGTGGGACACAGTAGGTGGCGAGCCGCGGGCCGCCTGCGGCGAGTGCGATGAATGTGGCGAGTGCTGCGAGTGCTGCGAGTGCGGTGAAGGCGAGCGCCAGGCGCGCGCGTGCAGCGACAGCGACAAGTCGGCGTCAGAGGTGGCGGAGACGTCTCGACTCACATCGCTCTTCGCATTACTCTCTGATAGTATAAATGAAGAATCTGTGGAATTCCCAATATTACAATAAGGACTTAAGATTGATATATAACCACAAATAATATTATTTAATAGAACTATTTTGAGCATAAATTATGAGTTTTTACTGCATATAAGATGGCAAGAAGAGACAGAAGTAGAAAAGAAAAGATGCATATTTAAATATCAACTAAAGAAAAGTAATTGTAACGAAATAACAGAGTGCGATAGAATATTATTGATGTTAGAAAAAGGTAGATATGAGACCCAGGTCTGCGGGCGCGAGGCCGAGCAGGCGCAGCTGCGTGCGCGACAGCGGTAGCGGCGTGGCTCGCGCGGGCAAAAGGCGGCGCGCGTGGTGCGCCAGGCTGACGACCAGCGCGCCCGCCGCGCACAGCTCCACGTAGTGCAGCCCGCTAGTGTGCCCCGGACACTTGCTCCATCTGCCCACACACACAACAACACTAGACTATCATGTAAATTAGAACAACACACATTATATTACATGCATAATGTGTACGTATGGGAGACGATCTGTTACTTGAAAGTGTATTGGAATATATGGTCAGACTATAATCGCAAATGCCTCCTGCAGCAAATATAAATGTGGCGAAACTCAAATAAGACCTTAGGACAGGTATAGATAATAATAATGATGTCTTGGGACATGTCCACACATAGCCATCTAATGCCAAAGTTAGGATTAAGAGAGCTTATGGTATGCTAACAGAACTTTGCTCATCAAACAATAATTATTCTGGGTTGGAATCCACCCAACTTCCTCTGGTGCAACAGTCAGGTTCACTGCACCAACATGCTAGTCAATTGTCAGGCTGAAGTTTGCAAGATCCATAACTCCAGAACCAAGAAACCAAACTCAGTTTTACATTAATAGTAGGGATGTTTTAGAGCTCTGTAACAGTAACCTAAACTATCGGATATCCGATTTAAAAATATATCCATAATCATAACCAAATCTGATATAAAAGTTTCAGATAATTTCGGATAGTGGTAAAGTCTAAATAGTGGTAAAGACACGTTATGTATGATAAGTATTAATATCCATAACCGAAATTATCCGTAACTATCGGATAATCCGAAATAATTTCATATCCGTATCCGAATCCGATATTATAATTATTCCTATATCCGTATCCATATCCTTATCCGAAATTTCATATCCATAACATCCCTAATCAATAGTACTTTTAACATAAGACTAAATACATAAGACTAAACTTTACATACTTTAACATAAGACTAAAGACATAACATAAGCACAGATGTGTCACTGTTACAATTGTAGGCGCTATAATG